>JAJQKJ010002744.1:0-40276 GCA_029574335.1 Rana kukunoris
AATAATAAAATCCATAAAAAGTGGGAACTCACAAAAAGCAACTCTTGATGAGCAATAAAATCACACATGCGCTAAATCATAACACAGGGTGGATCTGACACGTTTCGCTGGGCACACCCTCTTCCTCAGAGCCATAGGTGTGCGCAGCCTATGGCATTAGGATGTGCACCTCCAAAGCTCATACACAGTATAGATATATTTATTCTATATATGGCAGTAGAGCAGTGGACGGTGTCAGTGGTTAATTTTTGTAATTTTTTTTATTAGAACTTTTTCACTAGTTTATTATTTTTTTACAATATTTTTTTACAGTTTATTATTTTTTTACAAATTTTTTTTAGGAGCCCCATTGGGGTGTGTTGGTGACATATCAGGGGTTTAAACAGACCACCGATGTCTCACATTTGAGATAGAGAAAGGGACTGAGAACAGAGATTCTTCAGTCCATTTCTCTGCAGCCAAGCAGCAGGGGGAATCTGCACAGTGGGATTAGGGTGTGCCCAGGCACACCTGGCACACCCTGTGCACTTGCCTATGCTCAGAGCTATACCACCCCATCTGAGGAAGGCAGTATTCACACAGTCTTAGGATACTGATGTCCCTAGTGTCCTTTACTTTAGAAGACCTCATAGAGCTGTGATTGTGTGTGTTTTTTGTGTATTTACAATTTCCTGCCTATACAGCTCCACTTGATTCTTTCTTTAGTAGCAAGTCTCTGTTAGAGAACTCTAGGCTAGGAACCAGGAATCAGGAATTTTACACAGCTTCAGGCATGGGCCCCCTAGAGCAGAGAACCGGGGTGGGAGGTGGTTTGTGAAGCGGGGGTGGGGGCTGATGGAGCGAGGGGGAGTTTGAAGTGAAAAGTTTGATTCGGTGGGCCTGGGGTGCTCCTTAGAGGTTCGGGGAGGCGGTTTTGGGGAGCGGATGAAAAAAAAATAAATGGGATGCCATCCAGAGACCACCGGGCCCCTTAGAGGTCGGGGGGGGTTAGGTGCTGGCGGAAAAAAAAAAGAAGGTGGATGCCATTTTTTGGGCGGGCCCCTTAGTGGGGGGAATTTGGGTGTCGGGGACTTTGGGTGCTGACGGGGAAAAAAAAAGAAAGAGGGATGACATTCGGGGCCATGGAGACCACCGAGCTCATTAGAGGTCAGGGGGGGGAGGGGGGTTGGGTGCTGACGGAAAAAAAAGGGGGGATGCCATGCGGGCCCCTTAGAGGTCGGGGGCTTTGGGTGCCGACGAAAGAAAAAAGAGGGATGCCATCCAGGGCCCTGGAGACCACGGGGCCCCTTAGAGGTCAGGGGGGGGGGTTGGTGCTGACGAAAAAAAAAGGGGGGATGCCATTCGGGCCCCTTAGAGCTCAGGGGGCTTTGGGTGCTGATGGAAAAGAAAAGAGGGATGCCAATCCGGGGCCCTGGGGACCACCGGGCCCCTTAGAGGTTGGGGGGGGGGTTGAGTGCTGATGAAAAAACAATGGGGGATGCCATTCGGGCCCTTTAGAGGTCGGGGGGCTTTGGGTGCTGACAAAAAACAAAAAAGGAGGGATGCCATCCGGGGCCCTGGGGACCACCGGGCTTTGGGTGCTGACGAACATAAGATTAAATTTAAAAAAAGATGGTGATGCCATTTGGGCCCCTGGGGACCACTGGGCCCCTTACAGGTGTACTGCCTGTACCCCCCTGATGGCGGCCCTGCTAGGAACTCTCAGTCTCTTTTAAAAAGGAGCACAATGCGTTGTGAACTGTATCCTGGAATACCTTCATCTCCCCTGTAGACACTGGTCCCAGCTCTACCACTACAGGGAAGGCTAGCCCACCTGGTTGCCTCTTCACCAGCCCACCTGGCTACTTTTCCACCAGTCTCCCCAACTGACTCTCTGGAGACGTCCTGGAGAAAGGTAGGGAAGACTACCTTCCCGAGAGACCTGCTACATGTGGCAGTCCCTCCCCTTGTAGGTCCCTGCACCGTTCTGTAGTGCACAGTCTACTTGCCTTTAGTAAATCCACCCCATCTTCTCTTGATTTTACCGAAGGGGACCACTACAGAGTACAAAAGCAGATCGGAAAAAGAATAGCATGACTATTGTAAAGTATATGTGTACGGTGCATAAATAGATGGCGCTATAAGGATTTTCCCGTCCCGGAAGGTTGGGAAGTATGGACATTATAATGCAAATGGACATAAGTCCGGCAGAGGACAAAGAGCTGTCTCATCACTTAGGAATGATGAGACGAGGAACGAACAGAAGGGCTGCTGTTTATATTAGTGAGTAATTAGTGGAATCAGCAGTGGGACTTTGCTCCTCGGATTAATGAGAAGCTTAAGGTATCCATGGAATGCTGGGAGGGAGCGTAGACACCGTGCTGTGCCCAACGCAGAAGGATCCAGAACTACGGTCATAAATGACCTAGATAGTGTAAATGACTCAAATAACCATCTACATATTTTTAACAGTTAACATATTTTACTGAACACCTTAGAGCAGCTTTTCCCAAACTTCTCAACACTTCCCTAAAATAACTTTCCGATTTCAGGGAACCCATGCTAAAAATTACTATATCTACAGCTCATGATACATTAGTGCAGTGGGTCTCAATCTGGGGGTCCAATGACGATTTGCCAGGGGTCACCGAATCCTGGGCTGTTCCTAAAGCCTGCACCGATCTCCCAGCCTTTTTGCGGCTGCCCAGTAGGGCTGTCCCTGGAGCCTGTGGCTGCCCAGTAGGGCTGTCCCTGGAGCCTGTGGCTGCCCAGTAGGGCTGTCCCTGGAGCCTGTGGCTGCCCAGTAGGGCTGTCCCTGGAGCCTGTAGCTGCCCAGGTGGGCTGTTCCTGGAGCTTTTGGCTGCCCAGGTGGGCTGTTCCTGGAGCCTTTGGCTGCCCAGGTGGGCTGTTCCTGGAGCCTTTGGCTGCTCAGGTGGGCTGTTCCTGGAGCCTTTGGCTGCCCAGGTGGGCTGTTCCTGGAGCCTTTGGCTGCCCAGTAGGGCTGTCCCTGGAGCCTGTGGCTGCCCAGTAGGGCTGTCCCTGGAGCCTGTGGCTGCCCAGTAGGGCTGTCCCTGGAGCCTGTGGCTGCCCAGGTGGGCTGTCCCTGGAGCCTGTGGCTGCCCAGGTGGGCTGTCCCTGTAGCCTGTGGCTGCCCAGGTGGGCTGTCCCTGTAGCCTGTGGCTGCCCACAGGTGGGCTGTCCCTAGACCCTCTGGCTGCCCAGGTGGGCTGTCCCTGGAGCCTGTGGTTGCCCAGTAGGGCTGCCCCTGGAGCCTGTGGCTGCCCAGGTGGGCTGTTCCTGGAGCCCGCAGCCGCCCACTCAGCCTCTTTACAACCACCCATTCAGTTCACGACATGGCTGGGGGGCAGAGACTAGAGGTCAGCTGACTGGTAAGGAATGTGAAGTGGGAGGGGCTGGAGGAGACCCTATCTCCCGATTTCATTTCAGCATAGGTGTCCCTGCTACAAGACACCACAAAGCCAGAGACACAGTAAGTAACCCTACCTGTGATTATAGTTGCCATTAAAAGTCCCCACTAGAGTTCTCAGAGCAGCAGATGACTAAGTTGGCTCATCAGAGAGATACAAGGGAAAGAAAGGAGAACAAAGAGAAAGAGTGATACATCCTAAAATGTACCATAAGGGGTAGAGGTCGACCGATATGGGTTTTTCTCTGGCCGATGCCGATATTCAGAAATCGCGGCGGCCGATAGCTGATTTATGATGCCGATTTTATTTTGGGCCGATATGTTAAGCCGATTCCCCCCCCCCCCCCTCATCTCATAAAATCTAACAGTTAGACCCCTTTCACACTGGGGGGTTTTCAGCCACTTTTGGGCTAAAAATAGCACCTGTAAAGTGCCTGCAAAACTGCTCCCCTGCAGTCTCAGGCTGAAAGCCCAAGTGCTTTCACATTGAGGTGGTGCGCTGGCAGGACATTAAAGAAAAGTCCTGCAAGCAGCATCTTTGGAGCGGCTCCTCCACCACTTCTGCTCATTGAGATGACCGCCTGCAAAGCGCTTCTGCAGTGGTGCTACATGGGAGCATTTAACCCCTTAATCAGCCACTAGCTGGCATATAAGCACCCCGCTAGCAGCCAAATAGCGCTGCTAGAATGATGGTCCAGTGTTTAGGCAGCGGAGTTCTGCCAAAATAATAAATAAAAGTCAGAAGCTACAAATACTGCAGCTGTTGACTTTTAATATATGGACACTTACCTGTCGTGGGTGGCCACAATGCTGGCACCCGTAACTGATCTCTCCCTCGGGTGCTTCGGCCACCATCTTCCGTAAGGGAATCAGGAAGTGAAGCCTTGCGGCTTCACTTCCTGGTTCCCTACTGTGCATGCGCAAGACGCGCTGCGCTATCCCACTGGTCCCTGCTGTCTTCTGGGACCTGTGCATCTCCCAGAAGAAAGCTGGGGGCTTATTAAGCACCAGATGTGGTGTAGGTCACCACAGTGATCTATGCCCGGAAGAGGGCGCAAATACCTGGGATTAGGCAGGTATCTGCCCCCCCTTCCCCTGAAAGGTACCAAATGTGACACCAAGCGGAAGTTCCATTATTGCCCTGCTAAGTAATAGAGAACATTTCTTACATTTAAACACAACAAGCCTCCAATCAGTGCACTTCTAGGTGTAATATATATATATATATATATATATATATATATATATATATATATATATATCTCCAATACACAAAAACAGGTAATGAAAACTTTTGGACGAAAAAAAATAGGCTAATTTTACTGTTTCGTTTTTTTATTTGTTAAAGCATATTTTTTCCCCAAAAAAAAATGCGTTTGAAAGACCGCTGCGCAAATACCGTGTAACATTAAATATTGCAGCAATCGCTATTTTATTTCTTAGGGTCTCTGCTAAAAGAAAATATATAATGTTTGGGGGTTCCAAGTGATTTTCCAGCAGAAAATACAGGATTTTTACTTGTAAGCACCAAGTGTCAAAAAAGATTTAGCCTTTAAATGGTTAAACTGAGAACTCTCCTACACTGAGTTCAGTTAATTGATAAGTAGCAACATTGTATCTCTTTTCTCAAAACTTGGCAGGCTGCCCAGAGTCTCCTCCATGGGAAACTTCAGGCAACTTGCATTGACTTCTATTATAGAAGCTTTTTGCAAGTCTCGCTGCTGAAGTTAAAAAAAAAAACGCAAAATATTGGCCGATATATCGGCCAGCCGATATATCGGTCGACCTCTAATAAGGGGTTTAATACCATACGAGTGGAAGGGACTCATGGAGCGATAAAGGTCCGTGGGTTACTGGCTCAAATTACTTGTCTTGCCTTGGGTGCTGACAACCCACGCTACGAAAATAATTTTACTTGGGAAATTTTATCAAGGGGTCACGGCCCTAGAAGGTTGAGAACCACTGCATTAGTGGGATGGTCAGTGGGAAGAATGCTCCTTACACTTGTGGTCATTGGGAAGAATTACCCCCCTTACAGGTAAAAAGACACAGGCGTAGCTAAAACTTTCAGGGGCCCGGTGCAAGAAACCATGAAGGGCCCTGCTTCAGTCAAAACAGCATGAAAAATGTGAGCAGGACTAAGGCGGCGTACACACGACCGAGGTTCTCGCTGGAAACCAGCGAGAACCTCGCTGGAAGCTGCATTCCAGCGAGGACCTCGGCAGTGTGTACGCTCTCGGCGAGCTTCCCGTCGGGAAGCCCGTCGAGCAGAAATAGAGAGCACGCTCTCTATTTGCTCGACGGCCCCCCTGGATGAATGGCTGGTTGCCATTCCCGACGGGCGGGTCGCCGATTTCGACGGCCGGCAGAGAACCTCGACGGGCGGAACGATGTGTTCTGCCCGTCGAGGTTCTCTGCCGTGTGTACACGGCCTAAGATTATGAAAGACCTGAGGCACCCTGGGAAACGTGCGCTGCAGCGAACAGTTGGCATGACCAGTCTTAAAGGGGGATTGCACCTGCAGTATACACAGCACTCTACAGTCTTTGTACCCACATTACTAAGGGACACTTTGCAGGATGTAAGGAGGCACTCTGGAAAAGGTAAGGGGGAACTCTGGACGTAGTAAGTTATTACCTCCAACGTGCCCCCTTACATCCTTTAGAATACCCCTTACATCCTCCTCCAGAATGCCCCCCTTAGTGCCCCCAGTGTACTCCCTTACAAATATTGTACTAAGGGTCACTCTGGAGGATGTAAAGGAGCACTCCTGGAGGATGTAAAGGAGCACTCCTAGGAAGATGTAAAGGAGCACTCCTAGGAAGATGTAAAGGAGCACTCTGGAGGATGTAAAGGAGCACTCCTGGGAGGATGTAAAGGAGCACTCCTGGGAGGATGTAAAGGAGCACTCTGGAGGATGTAAAGGAGCACTCCTGGGAGGATGTAAAGGAGCACTCCTGGGAGGATGTAAAGGAGCACTCCTGGAGGATGTAAAGGAGCACTCCTAGGAAGATGTAAAGGAGCACTCCTAGGAAGATGTAAAGGAGCACTCCTAGGAAGATGTAAAGGAGCACTCTGGAGGATGTAAAGGAGCACTCCTGGGAGGATGTAAAGGAGCACTCCTGGAGGATGTAAAGGAGCACTCCTGGAGGATGTAAAGGAGCACTGTGGAGGATGTAAAGGAGCACTCCTGGAGGCACTAAGGAGGCATTCTTAATTGGATTTATTTATATCATTTTTTTTCTCTGCACTGGATTTTTTGGGATACGGGAGCCTTGGGTCTCTATTTCCACGGCTGTCAATCACAGCCAGTGAGCCAATGAGGAGAGAGCAGGGGGCAGGGCCGAGGTGCAGCTCTAAAGCCCCATACACACTATCAGTTTTCCTGACAGTTTTCTCTTCAGGTTTACCAAAACCATCTAATATGAGGTCAAACCTCAAGAGTTTCAATTTGTATGCAATCAGGCAGGCCCTTGCACTACATGGTTTTGGTAAACCCGATGAGAAAACCGTCAGGAAAACTGATAGTGTGTATGGGGCTTAAGCCTTTTATGGACACAGAGCTGGGAGCTCGGGAGTGAGCACACACCAGTGCCCCTATAGCAAGCGGCTTGCTATTGGGGCACTGGTCAAGAGGGAGGAGCTAGGACTGCCGGTGGGGGGCCCGAAAAGAGGACCAGGGCTTCTTTTTGCAAAACCACGGCACAAAACAGGTAAGTCTAACATGTTTTTTATTTTAAAACCAAAAAAAACAGACCTAATGCCCTGTACACACGATCAGAGTTTCCGTCGGAATAAACTCTGACAGGTTTTTCCGACGTAATTCCGTTCAAGCTGTCTTGGATACACAATTTCCGACCGTCAAAAAACGTACGAGCCTAGAAAAATGCTTCTGAGCATGCGTCGAATTGTTTCCGAGCATGCATGCATTTTTGTTGTTTTCGTCGGAGTTCCATACAGACGAATGGAATTTCCGTTGGGCAAAAAAAGAACATGCTCTCCAAGTCCGTCGGAATTTCCGACGGAAAAAGTCCGATGGGGCATACACACGGTCGGAATATCCGATGGAAAATTTCCATCTGACTTCTTCCATCGGGAATTCCGATCGTGTGTACGAAGCATTAGGATCACTTTAATTTAGGAATTCCCTAATATATTTAAGGGTTCCTCAAGGGTAAGGAGGTTGAGAAAGGCTGACCCAAAGGGGTTGGCTTTGTCTGTAAAATCCCCACCCCCGCCATACCCTCATTTCTGTAGCACCGATAGGCTCATGATTTAGGCAGGCTGTTCGCCAAAACTCCAAATTGGAACTGGAAGTGGCTATTTAAATAAAAAACAGGAAAGTTGGCCTCTCCTTCCAGAACAAGGAGGCACATATATCCCGGGGGCTTGTATTTTGAAGCATTCATTAGTTTCAATATTCAGTGTAGCAGATAATACTCTGAGAATGTGGCCTAAAGCTGCTTAGTATACATAACATAATCCACTTTTTCATAACCATGAAAGTATAAAATAAATACAGTTTTACAGTATATCCCAATGTGATTTCAGAAAAAAAAAAAGGTTAACCACTTAAGACCCGGACCAATACGCTGGCAAATGACCCAAGGGGTTTTTGCGATTCGGCTCTGCGTCGCTTTAACAGACAATTGCGCGGTCGTGCGACGTGGCTCCCAAACAAAATTTGCGTCCTTTTTTTCCCACAAATAGAGCTTTCTTTTGGTGGTATTTGAATCACCTCTGCGGTTTTTATTTTTTGCGCTATAAACAAAAATAGAGCGACAATTTAAAAAAAAATGCAATATTTTTTACTTTTTGCTATAATAAATATCCCCCAAAAATATATAAAAAAACATTTTTTTTCCTCAGTTTAGGCCGATACGTATTCTTCTACATATTTTTGGTCAAAAAAATCGCAATAAGCGTTTATCGGTTGGTTTTCGCAAAATTTATAGCGTTTACAAAATAAGGGATAGTTTTATTGCATTTTTATTAATTATTTTTTTTTTTACTACTAATAGCGGCGATCAGCGATTTTTTTCGTGACTGCGACAATATGGCGGACACTTCGGACAATTTTGACACATTTTTGGGACAATTGTCAATTTCACAGCAAAAAATGCATTTAAATTGCATTGTTTACTGTGGAAATGACAGTTGCAGTTTGGGAGTTAACCACAAGGGGGCGCTGTAGGGAATGTGTGCCCTAATGTGTGTGTTTACAACTGTAGGGGGGTGTGGCTGTAGGTGTGACATCATCGATCGCGTCCCCCTATTACAGGGATGACGCGATCGATGCTCCGGCCACAGAGAAGCACGGGGAAGCCGTGTGTACACACGGCTCTCCCCGTTCTTCCGCTCCAGGGACGGATCGCCGCACTGCAGCGGCGATCGGGTCCGCGAATCCCGCGGTCCCGGAGCTTCGGACCGGGTCGCGGGCGCGCGCCCGCGACCCACGGCTGTGTACTAAAACCAACGTATATATACGTTGATGTGCCCAGCCGTGCCATTCTGCCGACGTAAATGTGCAGGAGGCGGTCCTTAAGTGGTTAACTCCTTCCTTACCTGGGTAGAAACATTCTTATACAACGGCACTTGGGGGCCACACAAACTACTGAGGACCATTTTGAGTTGCTGCAATGAAATTTCAGCAAAATGGACTAGCTTGCTGCATAATTTTTTCACTTTGATTTTCAGGGTGTCTTTAAATTCAGCCCTCTGTACAGTGGCGGTGCGTCCATAGAGGGTGCCGGAGTGCCGCCCCCTCTCGCTCCCGCACTGCCACTGATTACAATACATAGAGTACAGCACTTGCATTGCATGAATCTATGTATTGCTGCTGCTGCCGACTATTCGGATGGCCGGATGGTGAGCGCCGGCCATCTGAATAATGGCAGCTGGTTGGCTGTGTGGACGTGCCCATCAGAGCCAGCGGCTCCGATAGGCTGTATTCGGCTTCCAAATATGACTTCCAAATACTTATCTAAGGGACGTACGAGGGGTGCATTCCTTGGATAAGACTGACAGGCATCTCAGCAAATTAGGTTCACCGATTCTGGTTACCGGTAACCTGATTGGCTGAAGCATCATCGAGGGTGGCCATTTTACAGGGCACAGCGGCGACAATTGGCACAGTGACAGTGGCATCAATTGGCACAGTGGCGACAATGGGCACAGTGGCAGTGGCATCAATTGGCACAGTGGCGACAATGGGCACAGTGGCAACAATTGGCACAGTGGCATCAATTGGCACAGTGGCGACAATGGGCACAGTGGCGACAATGGGCACAGTGGCGACAATGGGCACAGTGGCGACAATGGGCACAGTGGCGACAATGGGCACAGTGGCGACAATTAAAGGGCACAGTGGCGACAATTAAAGGGCACAGTGGCGACAATTGATGGGCACAGTGGCGACAATTGATGGGCACAGTAGTGACAATTGATGGGCACAGTGGCTGTGTTTGATGGCATAGCACAGTGGTGGCAATTGATGGCACAGTGGCTGCGTTTAATGGCATGGCACAGTAGCGACAATTGATGGGCACAGTAGCTGCCTTTGATGGCATGGCACAGTGCCTGTGTTTAATGGGCACAGTGGATGTACATGATGGGCACAGTGGATGCAATTGATGGCATGGTACAGTGCCTGCGTTTGATGGGCCCAGTGGCTGAGTTTTTATGGGCACAGTGGATGCACATGATGGGCACAGTGGATGCACATGATGGGCACATTGGATGCATATGATGGCATGGCACAGTGCCTGTGTTTGATGGGCCCAGTGGCTGAGTTTTGATGGGCACAGTGGATGCACATGATGGGCACAGTGGATGCACATGATGGGCACAGTGGATGCACATGATGGGCACAGTGGATGCACATGATGGGCACAGTGGATGCACATGATGGGCACAGTGGATGCACATGATGGGCACAGTGGATGCACATGATGGGCACAGTGGATGCACATGATGGGCACAGTGAGGCTGCAATTGTTTTTTTTTTTTTTTTCGTTTTCACCCCCCCTCCCCCCAGCCGCCACTGACTCTGTAGGTGGATAATTTTCATTTCCAGCAAATGATGTGCCATCCTTTCATTCCTTACCCCGTCCATATTAGTATAGAGAACCAGCCTGAGATTTTTTCCTTATTGAGATCTGTTCCTTTAATTTTTTCTGAGCCGTGTTCTGTATAATAGAAATTCTCCCTCTAGTGGTGATCTACATTTTAGGAAATGTGATTAAAGCAACCCTGAAATATTCGTGGGGATCCTGCCATATAAAGAAATTTTAGGAAAGCACAAAAACTGTTAGAGAGGCACCGTCACCAACTTCAACAAACTGCAGAAAATGTGAATATCCGACATGCTCACTGCAGAGTTTTCTCTTTCCATACATGACTTTGCTTGCTATGGGTCTTTAAATATGCAAGAAAATGTGACTACTTCCGGAAGAGCCAATTTACTTTCACTTTGAATTAATTTTAGCCAATGGAAAGCTAGATACAAGATCGTTTTTCAGACGCTCTCATTAAAAGTCTATTGGGGCCAAAAACAATTGAGGCTTGTAGCTTGGGTACTTTTTTCGAGCTACAAGCTTAAAACAAAAACTACGCTCAGCGTTTAGAAATAAAACAGGTTATATATATTTTTCCGATGGGAAAAAAAAAATAACACAATAGAAAATTCATCGGTGTGCAACTTTGACGGAGGAAAAACCCGCACATGCTCAGAAGCATTGAACTTCATATTTCTCGGCTCGCCGTAGTGTTTTACGTCACCGCGTTTTGGACGGTCGGAATTGGGTCTGACAGCTTGTACGGAATTCCGACGAAAAATTCCATGGGATTTTAGGCCATCGGAAATTACGATCGTGTGTACGGGGCATTACATGCGCTTTGGCGTACATCAATGCTTCGCATGGCGCCTTCATGTCAGAAAGATCACAGAAGGATTAGATTCTTTGCAAATCACTGGGACAGAAGTCATACAAGTTTATTAGGAATACAGATCTTCACTCCATCTGAACTTCTAGCATTAGAATGTTACCAGATCTTAGTGCCTATAGTTGCCATTAACCACTTAAGAACCGCCTAACACCAATATACGTTGGCAGAATGGCAGGGCTGGGAACAATCACGTACCTGTATGTCCTATTTAAGTGCCCAGCCGGGGGTCGCGGGTGCGCCCCCCCCAACTCGGTACGAAGCTCCGTAACCGCAGCCGCGGGACACGATCTCGGCCGGAGTCCCGCGGGGGAGAGGTGTGTGTAAACAAACCTTCCCCGTTCTTCACAGTGGCACCGTCATTGATCGTCTGTTCCCTGATAAAGGGAAAAGGCGATCAATGATGTCACACGTCCAGCCCCGCCCCCTTCAGTTAGAAACACATATGAGGTCACACTTAACCCCTTCAGCGCCCCCTAGTGGTTAACGCCCAAACTGCAATTGTCATTTTCACAGTAATCAGTTCATTTTTATAGCACTTTTCGCTGTGAAAATTACAATGGTCCCAAAAATGTGTCAAAATTGTCCGGTGTCCGCTATAATGTCGCAGTCGCAAAAAAAAAAAAATTGCTTTTTTTAGTACTAAAAAAATAAA
Organism: Rana kukunoris; assembly: GCA_029574335.1. Lineage (NCBI taxonomy): Eukaryota > Metazoa > Chordata > Amphibia > Anura > Ranidae > Rana > Rana kukunoris. The sequence goes on from JAJQKJ010002744.1 coordinate 12,006, forward strand.
ATAAAATTATTAATAAAAATGCAATAAAACTATCCCCTATTTTGTAAACGCTATACATTTTGCGCAAACCAATTGATAAACGCTTATTGCAATTTGTTTTTTTTTTTACTAAAAATACGCATCGGCCTAATTTGTTTTTTTTCCTATATATTTTTGGGGATATTTTTTATAGCAAAAAGTAAAAAATATTGCATTTTTTTTTTTTAAATTGTCACTCTATTTTTGTTTATAGCGCAAAAAATAAAAACCGCAGGAGGTGATCAAATACCACCAAAAGAAAGCTCTATTTGTGGGAAAAAAAAGGACGCCAAATTTTGTTTGGGAGCCACGTCGCACGACCGCGCAATTGGCAGTTAAAGCGACGCAGTGCCGAATCGCAAAAAGGGGTCTGGTCCTTTACCTGCATATTGGTCTGGTTCTTAAGTGGTTAAGAAATGTCAAGCAAATCAGTATTTTTTTTTTGTTCTTTTTAATGAAAATAAAGCAACAAACATCAATGAAAAAAACACATCCTGTGGCTTTTATTTAATAAGGCAAAGAGCAGAGTCTATTAACCCATGGCAATGATTGTGTTCTGATTGCCCTATACTAAAATCTGATTGGTCATCAGGAGCCTACTACATAATATCACTGCTCATCTTGTTTTCAAAGAATTTTTTCAGACATGTCAAAAGTTTTTTTTTTTTTTTACTGTACTCTTATTAGCTTCCCACACATAGAATGCATGTGCAATACAATGTTATAATAGTTCTTGGAAGATCGCTCAGTGTAGGAACATCTCCAAAAACTCAGAGATATGTGGGGTGAAACCAGAAAAGTACAGAGAGTATCACTTCAAAATGTAAACAAAGCACTGTTGTGCAGCATATTAACATTATACAAAATTGGAGGGTATATTAGAAAAGGGCAATGTGGGGTACCACATACACATAAAACCACAAACACACACATATATATAAAACCACACACACACATACACACACACACAGTCGTTAAATAAAACTTTGTCCAGTTACTTGTTTTTGGCATACATTTGACAGCCCTGCAAAACGCCTAATGAAGTGCACTCTGGCGGCCGCGAGCTGAACAGGAGAAAAAAAAATAAAAAAAAAAATCAATGGATTCCTCCATCCACACTAAACATTAGGGTTGTCCCGATACCACTTTTTTAGGACCGAGTACAAGTACCGATACTTTTTTTCATGTACTTGCCGATACCGAATACCGATACTTTTTTTAAATGTCATGTGACAGTTTTCAAACCACAATACAGACTAAGGATATTTTCTTTAGAATTATGAAGAACTCTAACTCAAGACATTATAAAAGAATAAAAATGAGTAAAAATGAATAAAATTTTTTTATTTTCTTGTCACGCAGTAGTAAAAAACTCAAAGAATTTTCACAGAACATGTTGATAAATACAAAAAAAGTATTCTATTTAGGTATCGGGAGCATTTGCGCGAGTACAAGTACTCCCGCAAATACTCGGTATCGGTCCCGATATCAATACTAGTATCGGTATCTGGACAACCCTACTAAACATGGATGGAGGAAACTTCCCCGACAGATATTGTATCCAGGCAGCTGTCAGTATATCCACATGGTGACTGAATCTGATGGGATGCAGTCACTGTTCGGCAAATAACCTTCCATCCGGCTCAGTCAATTTTTTAGTTGACTTGTTAAAGTGGTTGTAAACCCTTACAGACCACTTTAACCTACAGGTAAGCCTAGATTAAGACTTACCTGTAGGTCCGAGAAATATCTCCTTAAAAGGAGTTGTAAAGGAATTTTTTTTTTGCTGAAATTACTGTTTACAATGTATAGAGACATAATAGTTAACCGATTCCTTTTAAAAATGATTAAAAATAGATAATAATCAATCATATAATGTAGCTGCAGTTTCAGTTTCGTTTTTGCATGCCATTTCCTGCTTCTGTGATGTACAGAGCCAATAGAGGGCAGTGATGGTTTGGAAAATGAAACTGATTGGTGCTGAGGGGTTTTAGACACACAGTAATCACACCTCCTTGATTAGTGACCACAGAGAGAAAGCTCCCAGTACTGTGGTCATCAGGAAACAGACAACCAGGAAGTGTGGAGATCAGAGAAGAATTACAGCAACTTGAGAGCAAAAACGAATGAGGACATGAAAACAGCACTGCATTCAGGTAAAGGAAGCTATTAAGATGTAAAGGAAGCTATTAAGATAAAAAAAAAAAAAAATTTACAATACCTTTAAAGGATCACTAAAGGAATTATTTTTTTTAGCTAAATAGCTTCCTTTACCTTACTGCAGTACTGGTTTCATGTCCTTATTGTTTGTTTTTGCTTTGAAGTTGCTGTAATCCTGCTCTGTTCTCCACACTTCCTGCTTGTCCGTTTCCTTATAACCACAGTGCTGGGAGCTTTCTCACGGTGGTCTAAGCTGTCATTACTGTGTGTCTAAAACTTCCCAGAACCAATCAGATTCATTTTAAAAACAAAAACACTGCCCTGGATTTGTTTGTTTTTGTTCTGTGTGTCTATTTCTACTTCACAGAAACATGAAGCCAGTTCAAAAGTGAAACTAACCTGCAGGCACATTATATGATTGATTATTATCTATTTTTAATCATTTTGAAAAGGAATCCGTTAACTTTTATGTCTCTATACCCTGTAAACAGTCATTTCAGCAAAAAAAATATTTTTTTCCTTTAGTGACCCTTTAACCTTCACCGTTAAGGAGATATTTTCCAAAAAAAGGGGCACCAATGTCTACGGGGCGCATCGCCGCAGGCGCACTGAGCGTGTCGTTAATGAAGGCGATCGTGCCGTCACTGGCGGCTCCCTCGCGCAACTGACGTTATCGCTGCTCCGATCAATCACAGCGCCGGAGCAGCGATACCCGGAACTCACTCTGGGAGAGATGGCAGCGGTGGAGGAGGTGATCGAGGACCTTTGGGGGCTTCGATCTCAGATAAGCAATTCATAATGCGCTAGTATGCTCATTGATGGTGATCGTGAATAATCCACTGATTATTTTAAGAGGGTTTACTTCCTCTTTAAGCCAGGCAGAGCCACCTGCACTTCGAAAATGTTACCGATCCTCAGAAATCACTCAAAATTCAAGGCATGAATGACGATCTTTACCATTTGGGAGTTGCAGAAACCAGTTTAACTAACATTGTATTCAAACCCCCCCATCCCCCAAGTAGAATAAGGAGGGTCTTCTAGAAAGCAGTTAACCACTTTTGGTGATAAAGTGGCATTATTACGCCTCTAGTCTCACTTATGTAACCATTTCCCCAGATTTTGGACCTCATTTTCCTATCTCTCACGGTCCCTTTACGCCCTAATTTTCAGATCAGAACCTGGCCAGAGTTTATGTTTTAAGGAATGCCAGCAGTTCTCTTGAAGGTTTTCCTTTATAGTCGGTAAAGTACTACAAGACATTCTTGCAAATTTGGAAGATGCCGCGTTGAAAATCTAAAAAGTAGGAGAACTTTACAAATGTTTAGAATCTTAAATTGAACCGGTTGTAAAGTAACCACGGGGGCTGCCATTTCTACCTTCTGAAAAAGCTGGGTGTTTGGCTGTTATGCCAACCCAACAGTCAAAGACCAGATACAAGAATTCCAAATCAGGAAGTTGTAAGCAATGATCTGCATACTTGTTCCAGGTCGTGGCTCAGAAGCAAGAGAGTGTTCGCTTGACAGCCAAGGAAATATCATTGTTAAAGGGGTTGTAAGGGTTAAAAAAAATGTTTTGCCCAGAGTGGCCCCAATCCTCCTGTTCTGGGGTCCCTCAGTGGCTGTCTCGGCTCCTCCCCGCAATAGCTAACCCCCTTCTTGGAAGCTCTCTCTCAAGGGGGCTAGCTTGCGGGCACGCTCCCTGTCATACACGCTGCATCCATAGACACAAAGTGTATGACTCAGTCCCGCCCCCCAGCGGCCGCGTCATTGGATGCGATTGACAGCAGCGCGAGCCAATGACTGTGCTGCTATCTATCTATCCAATCAACGGCCAGACCCTGTGGAGCAGAGGACTCCGGGGGACACGCACAGCAGGTGAAAGGGCTCAGGTAGAGTAAGCAAGTAAATGGGGGGGGGGGGGTTGTCATTACCAGGTGTTTTTTCGCCTAAGTGCATAGCAGGGGTCTCCAAACTGCAGCCCGAGGGCCAGATGTGGCCCTTTGCTAGCCTTTATCCAGCCCTTGTGGCACAATTCCTCCCACTGACATGAAGCACTATTCCTCCTATTGACACCAACAATGGGGCACTATATTATCCACCGATACCAATGATGGGATACTATTCCTCTTACTAATGGGGGGGGGGGGAAATACTACTCCTCCTCCTCCTATTGACCACCAACCCTGAGGCCAAATCTGTTCTCACCGATACTGGGCCCGTGACATTTTCTTCCCCTGCTGACCACAATCCGGCCCTCCTAAAGTCTGAAGGGCGATAAAGTGGCCCTTTGTTTGAAAAGTCTGGAGACCCCTGGTGCATAGGATGCATCAAGATGAAAAAACACGAATTTTTACAACCCCTTTAAAGTGAACGGGTTGTAAAGTAACCACGGGGGGCTGCCATTTCTACCTTCTGAAAAATCTGGGTGTTTGACTGTTGGGTTGGCATAACAGCCAAAGACCAGATACAAGAATGCCAATTCAAGAAGTTGTAAGCCCTAATCTGCATACTTGTTCCAGGTCGTGGCTTAGAAGCAAGAGAGTGTTCGCTTGACAGCCAAGGAGATAGCATTATTAATAGGATAGGCAAGCAATGGCATCTTCCATGTTTCTTTTGCAACAGGCTGTCTTTATCGAGGACAGGGCACAACAAATATTGGGACTCAACACATCCATATATAAATACTACAAAAAAAAAAAAAAAAACGAACCAAAAATTTGAATGCTGCACCCATCTTTAGGCATTTTCAGACCCAACTCCTTGGCATGACCTAGGCCAGTGATGGTGAACCTTGGCACCCCAGATGTTTTGGAACTACATTTCCCATGATGCTCAACAACACTCCAAAGTACATGATTATCATGGGAAATATAGTTCCAAAAGACCTGGGAGTGCCAAGGTTCGCCATCACTGGCCTAGGCTGCGTCATGAGTAATCTCGGCCACCGTCTCATTCTCATTTTACTGCAGTTACTGCCACGTTTGCAGGTCACCAATAAACAGTGGTGAACATTGGAGGACCGGCATCCATGTGCAAGCCTTCATTTACTAATGTTTTCTATGTGTTGGTAATGTGATGTCACCTACTCCCCAGCAAAAAAGCTTCCAAGAACTGGAAGGAGAGGAAAAACGACATTGCTGCACCCTAGCATGAGATGGTGGAAGTGGCACTGCAGGGAACCTATAGCCATCCTTAATACAGCTGCCCAATAGGCAAGTTTTATTGTTTTCAACATCCTGACACTCCTGCTCGCCTCCTCCACCCTCAAATGGCTTTCTCCACACCAGGGAGAAAGCCTCGCTTTACTGTGTGGAGTTACAGACAGAAGAACAGGAAGTGAGGATTTCTCAGAAGAAATAAGGACATTTAAAAGCACAATGGAAGGATGAGGTAAGTGAAGGAGGACTGCACTAAGGTAAAGGAAGCTATTTAGAGAAAAAAAAAAGTTTTCCTTTACAACCCCTTTAACTTGGCCTTTGGCCAGTGACCAGATTGTTAAAATATTTCACCATGTGCACAGTTCCATCCCACCAATCATTATGGGATGATATTTCTAACTCAGCTGAGATATATTTTTCTAAAAACAGTGATTCAATACTTACTACCTTACAAACACAGAGACTTTCAGCCAAATCAGCAGGTACAAGCAACAGGTAAAAGAATCAATCCATTCAACACTTACTTCAGTTATGGGTTAAAGGGGTTGTAAAGGTTTGTTTTTTATTTTTTAAATAGGTTCCATAAAAGTGGATGTAAACCCAAAGTTATTATTTTTTTATGTCACAATGTAGAGTATAAGATTTCCTATCATCTGTGCCCAGTCTTGCCACGCAGAGTTAATCCAGCTCTAAGCAATCCTCTTATTGTTCAGTAAAATAAAACGGACTTACAGAGATAAACCTTAGTCCGTTCCGCCCCCTTGCTGTGAGTGACAGGTTATTTACATATCTCATGCACTAGCCTGGAGACAGGCATTATTTTTTAATTCCCACCTCCACTCCTTTTCTCAAGTCATGTGGTTACTTTTCTGGATTTTGACTGGATGTTAGTGATCATAGCAGAATTTAGTGTATAGAATACACAGGAAAAAAATGCATGTTGACAAGGGGAGTGTAGAGGTGAGCAGGGAGTCTACTGACATCACGACTACACCCACAGAGCTCCAGACAACAGATCCACCCACAGAGCTCCAGACAACAGATCCACCCACAGAATCTGCAGTTTTTCAGTTCTTATAACAGACAGAGGGGAGACATATGACAGGTAAGGATACACGCAGGAGGCATCTATATCCTTACAGATCAACGCTATGGCAGTAGTTTAGAAAGGATGAAAGTGGCTTTACATCCACTTTAAGCTAGTGCATGGTTGGTTCACTTACCTTTTCCTTTGATTTTCCTTCTAAATGTTTTTTTCTTTCAATTTCTCACTTCCTGTTCCTCTTCCTCAGTAAGCTTGCCCCCATCATCTGAGCCGTTCTGGCTGAGGGTTAGTCAGCGTGCTCGCCCCTTCCCTTGGAAACACAGCATCTCCCCGCAGGGATGTAGTCCCAAGGGAGGGGGCGAGCACGCCGACTAACCCCCAGCCAGAACGGCTCGGATGATGGGGGCAAGCCTACTGAAGGAGGAACTGGAAGTGAGAAATTCGGACAAAAAAAAAAAAAAGAAATTTAGAAGGGAAATAAAAAGGTAAGGGAACCAACAATGCACTAGCAAAAAAGGAATCCATTTAGTAAAATAAAAAAACAAACCTTTACAACCCCTTTAAAGTTGATGGACAGAACTAGATGAAACCAATAAATAAAAAAAAAACAACAACAGCAATTAAACAGGGAGAGCAATACTGAGAATGGCAGCAACAGATTGGTGGAGCCAGGAAAATCAGAAGTATAGCTGGAGTCCCTGAAAGATAAGAAAAAGACTGGAGAGAGTCGTCCTTCTCTCCAGAGCTGAAATGTCAGCGATGCATGGACTAATCCTTTTAATATATGGATCCTACATCTCATAAGACATCACATTTTTTTTACAACCTAAATCATACCAATAACTGGCAAGGAGGTCCTTAAAAGTCCTGAGTAAAATTCATGTGGCGGGGCCACCACTGTGACATCACCAAGCATTGACTGAAGGCGGATCCTGCTCCTGTGAACAGAAAGAACTCCAACATGGCTTTTCCCAAGGATGACGACAAGCTTCAACAATGTTCCCATCAGTACAATCCACAACAGTTGCTTTTCTTCTTCTGCGATTCGATGTACTCGTGGATTTGGAATTTGGTCTCATTCTGGTCACTGGATCTGTGCTTTAGCTCCCTGTGCAGAACCCAGATAGGAAATAATTAGAACTTTAAAGTAATACTAAAAGATTGTTTTTTTTTAGTTTTCTAAATATGTTTATTTAAGGAAGTGTATTGTTGGCTTCTTTTGCCTTATAAATTCACTAGGCATGCTCGTTCCCTCCCTTGGGACTACATCCCTGCGGGGAGATGCTGTGTGCGTTCACAGCCATAGGAGGCAGGGAAGCAGCGGGCGTGCCTAAGATGCTGTAGCTCCACCTCCCATGCCGTGTTATTGTATTGAGTGATCATTACATTAGCGCAGCCCTGCCTTAACCCCCGCCCCCTTGTTTGCTGATTTGAAACTCAGGCTTGTCGGCTCTGCTGGAGACTTTTTGTTACAAGGCCAGCAGCAAAAAAGCGGCACTGCCCATGCGCAATGCCGCTAAGCTTCAAAGGAATTGTAGTTCCCGTGATGTAGCTGAAGTGAACGCGCTCAAAAAGCTGGAAGTTTAGGAGAGAACACAGAGAGGAGATGAGGAAGTAGTGAAAAGGCATACTTCTTTAACCACTTAAGCTCCGGACCAATATGCTGCTAAATGCCCAGAGGCGTTTTTACAATTTGGCACTGCGTCGCTTTAACAGACAATTGCGTGGCCGTGCGACGTGGCTCCCAAAATAAATTTGCGTCCTTCTCTTCCTACAAATAGAGCTTTCTTTTTATGGTATTTGATCACCTCTGCGATTTTTATTTTTTGCGCTATATACAAAAATAGAGCGACATTTTTGAAAAAAAAAAAACAATATTTTTTAATTTTGGTTATAAGAAAAATCAAATAAACTAAATTTTAGTCAAACATTTAGGCCAAAATGTATTCAGCCACATGTTTTTTTTTTTTTTTTACTAAAATCGCAATAAATAAAAAAATAAAAAAAATTAGCTACCTAGCGGCAACAGTGACACTAATACATTGATCAGAAAAATGATCGCTTAGTGCAGTGTTTTTCAACTCCAGTCCTCAAGGCACACCAACAGGTCAAGTTTTCAGGATTTCCCTCAGATGAAATGGCTGTGGCGATTACTAAGGCAGTGAAACTGATCAAATCACCTGTGCAAAATAATGGAAAGCCTGAAAACATGACCTGTTGGTGTGCCTTGGTGTGCCTTGAGGATTGGCGTTGAAAAACACTGGCTTAGTGACACTGGCAAAAGGGGGTGAAAGGGTTAACTAGGGCGGTGATCATGGGGGTTAAAACTTTATTAGGGGGGATACAGGGGCTACCCTGGACCTAACACTAACTGCCTGTCACACTAACTGTCACACTGACACTAAATGCAGTGATCAGAAAATATATGATCAGTGCAATCAGTGACACTGTGACAGGGGGTAGGGGGGTTGATCGCAAGGGGTTAATGTGCCTACATGTCCTGGTGTCAGTGTAGTGTTGTGCAGACTCACTTGTGACGTCTTCTCTCCTCAGCGGCGGTTGAAAATACCGCCGAGAGTAGAAATTACATCACTTCCCCCTTTACACAGGAGGAGGGTAGGGGACGACGCGCATTGGCTGGTAGCGACCCGGAGGGGGCGGACAAAAACGAACAGCCGCCCCCTCATCCCGGTTGGCTCGCACAGCCTACGGAACCGCCGCATGTACCGGGGGGGGGGGGGTGCCGATCGGACCCACATCTAGGCAGGGACATACAGGTACGCCAATGTGCCTGTACGTGCCATTCTGCCGACGTAAATGTACATGCGGCGGTCCTTATGTGGTGAGAGTGGCAAGGCTGCTGCCAAACGGAATGGGAAGCCACATATTAACCTGCTGACGGTGTCTGTACGCCTAGAACCAAGCTGCTGGCATAATAGGGCAACAGGACTACTACGGTTCTACTCTTACCAGTTCCAGGTGTATGAAGACAAAGTGAGTGAATTTATTTAACCTCTGCCTCCCCAGCCTAATTCTGTGTACACACGCCGAAATTCCGCTCAAACTTCTGTTGCATACAAATGTTGTCGGAAATTCAGTACGCGGCGACGTACGACGTCACTATTAAAGGGGAGTTCAATACCAGTCGTGTTAGTAGAAGTTTGGCGAGAGACGATTCGCGCTTTTCAGCCTCGCGCTTTTCAGTCCGTTACAGCGCGACGAATGTGCCATCTCCATTACAAACACTAGTTTTACCAGACCGAGCGCTTCCCTCTCTTACTTGATTTCGAGCATGCGTGTTTTTTTGTGCGTCGGAAATTGCATACAGACGATCGCAATTTCCGACAAGAACTTTTCCCGTCGGGAAAATTTGAGAACCCGCTCTCGAATTTTTGCTGTCAGAAATTCCAATAGAAACAGTCAGATGGGGCCTACACACGAATTTCCGACCAAAAGCGGACACTGAACTATTCTCATCAGAAATTCCGACCGTGTGTACATGGCATAAGTGCGCCTTGGGTATGTGGTCTGATCTTTTGATTCCAGGATTAGAGGCTCATTAGCGGCAGGACAAGGGGCAACAGAAGCTAGTTGGCCTAAGGGGTAAGAAGCACAAATCCGGCCAAACAGGTCTTATTTCAAACACCGATACACATTGACCCTGCTGCTTGAGAATTCTTGAGCCTCACTCTACAGTCTGGATAGTTATCTTACTCTTTCCCATTATTTCCTGTATTTGTGTAACATTGCACAGTATCAGTGCCAACAGCACAGCTGGAAGGAGATTGAACTAAGCGTAGAAAGGAAAGGTATCAAAATAGAAATAGTTAAATTACTAAATGGCCAATAACCATAAAACATTGCAACTGAGCGGGTCAGGCAAGTTCATGCAAATCCCCTTAGGTTAACTTTGGAGTCAAGTTTCTCTCTGATCTCTTTGGGTTGCTGCACAGCCACCAATGTGACAGCAAAGGATGCCATAAGATGATCAGCAACATGCAAGAAGTAGGTCAGGTTCTTATAGGGGTAAAAGGGGCAAGACCCGAGATACAGTTCTCTAGGGCCACGGTAAGTGACCAGGGACTGAAAGGGGTTCAAGGAGGTGACATTCTGCCATAGAAATACCTCCAGGACAGAACTGCGTTGGCAGGATGGAGAGTACCATGGTGTACATTTACATTGGGGAAGATGTGGTGTTCCCCCAGCTACAGATTACGAATAATAAATTCAGCATCAGCAGAGGTGTCTTATGAAACATTGAATTCATTCCTAGATAAAAATGGAAGTCTACTCCTGTATCTCGCAGAGTAGAAGTACACTGTGTACTGGCTGTGTACACACGATCAGACCGGTCCGATAAAACTGGCCTTAAGGCCAGTTTCATCGGACCAAATTGATCGTGTGTATATGGCCCGTCGGACCGTTGTCCGTCGGACCAAAGTTTTAAAACTTGCTTTAAAATCTGTCCGACGGACACCTGACCGTCGGACCAAAACGATGGTTAGTACAGAAAAGCATCGGATCAAAAACCCGCGCATGCTCAGAATCAAGTCGATGCATGCTTGGAAGCATTGAACGTAATTTTTTCAGCACGTCGTTGTGTTCTACGTCACCGCGTTCTAGCCAGATGGGATTTTGGACTGATGGTGTGTACGCACATCAGACCACTTCAGCGGTGGTCTGATGAAAACGGTCCGCCGGACCAGTCTCATCGGTTTGGTCCGATTGTGTGTACGTGGCCTAATACTTTCCTTATGGGAGATTCAGTTCTGTCCTAACTTAACCATTTCTACTGCTAGGAGGAGATTATAGGGGTGTGGATTCCAACTTGCAGCCCTATGTATGAGCCCATGGCTCAGACGAATTGAGTCATCCTTCACCCTTCCCGGTTGTCCTTGTTCTTTCCGATCCCAGTTGTCCCCTTTTTTAATACTCTGCATGTTTAGCTTGTGCCTTTTGCAATGATCTTTTGTATTTTTGGTGGGGCCTTCACATCCCATTAAAGCCTTTGGTTAGGCAACACATTAGAACCAGCAAAACTCCCAGAACTGCTGCTCTATCCATATTTTTCAGTATTTTCTTTTATTTGATGGTCAATTCATGTTCAGCAGGGATGGTGTCTTATTAATTTCCCTACCTTGGACATACCCAATTGTTGAGATTCGTTTTGTTTTTTACTTATTGTTGACATCATAGGAATTCCCTTCACTACAACTAAGGGGCCCAACCCCTAAAAAAGACGACCACACCATCACCCCCCCCCCCCCTTCCACCAAATGACCTCAACCTGATAGAACACCTTTAAAACAAATTAGTGCAGAGACTGCAAGCCAGGCCTTCTCTACAACATCACTGTCTGACCTCACAAATGCGCTTCTGGAAGAATGGTCAAACATTCTCCTAAACCTTGTGGACGGCCTTCCCAGAAGAGTTGAAGCTGGTATAGCTGCAAAGGGTTGGCCAACTCAATATTGAACCCTACGGACTAAGACTGGGATGCCATTCCCTCTAGCAACCAGTCAGTAAGCTATAATGATACACTGTAACCTCTGGCAACTAATCGCAATCACTGCCCGATCTGATAAAATCAGTTTACTGTGTAAATCTAGCTGATATTTATCTTATGTCTCAGAGCGGGTGGAGAGCAAAATTGCATTGAATTTTTTTTGCTCAGGGTCTAAATCAATATTAAAGACGTCCCTGATCTCACCAGAGCTTACCCATGGGTTTTTTGGTTAAGGGCTCCTTTAAAATAATTAGGCCTGTCATCAACTGGCAGTAAGTACTTACCTTGCTACTGCCATAAAAGCCAGTTCCACATTTATACCAGTCTTAGCGCTAGTCTCCATGAAGGGAATTCCATATTCCTGCAGATTTAAAGAAGGAAAAAAAAGTGGGAAGGAATCCCATTTTAAATTAGGTCACAGAAATCATTAGTAAATATTCCACGGCCCTGAACAGAAAGAATGTCTAACCTTTGCCAGGGTTTCTCCTTCTTCTGTTCTGATCGTTCGTCTATCGGTCATGTCACTCTGGAAACAAGAGGTTACAAAAACCTGTAGCATTACAGAGACTAAAGGATACTGTTAGCTAACCCCTTCTTACAATTTGAATAAGCCACAATGGGCTACGGGGTATGGTGGAAAGACGGAAGCCCTTTGAGAAAAACATCCAAAACACACACACACACAAATTTATTTTATATATATTATATATTATATATATATATATATATATATATATATATATATATATATATATATATATATATTATATATATATATATATATATATATATATATATGTTTTGGGTTATTTACTAAAACATTGTAACAAATCTAGTCTAGATCCTAAAAAAAAAAAAAGGAAGAAAGAAGAAACCACACACACGTCTATACTTTCCTGTTCTGTGGGGGATCTTTTCAGGTCCCCCGCCAGCACCCCTGGCCCCTCCCTTCTGTCCAGTGCCCCCATGGGAAGCGGCTTACCATGGGGGCACTTGTGCGTGTTCGCACCCGAGCCTCACTACTACGTCCATTGACAGCGGGACTCGGCCCACACTTCCGCATCACAGGCTTTGATTGACAGCAGCGGGAGCCACTGCCCAGCAAAGCCAGCAAGACCTGGAACTGAGGGGAGAGAAGAGCTGCAGACATGCACTGTGCTCTAAAAACACACCAAACACACACCTTATTGAAAGGTCACAAATGGATCATAAAAAAAATATATATATTACAGGGTATGCTTCCAGCACTTGGTATAATAGACATAAACTGCATTATAATGGAGCTTGTGTTTTTTTTTTTTAATGCATAGAAACAAGCAGTCACCTCCATCATTATAATGCAGTTTATGTCTTTTGTACCAAGCGCTGGAAGCATACCTTATAAATATTTTTTAAATGATCCATTCATGACCTTTCAAAGTTTTATTTTTTTGTCTTTTTTTTTTTTTTTTTTTTATAAAAACCAAGACAAGCCATGCAATGCTAAATAAGAGGAAAAAAGCAAACATAGAAATTTGAACAAAAAATACTGAATCCCAAATATATATTATATACATTATATATATATATATATATATATATATTGGTAATTCAGTAGTTAAAATTTCTACTTTCATTTTCCCTCTTATTTAGTATTGCATGGCTTGTCTTGGTTTTTATTTGCTAAGAAAAAAAAAAATAATAAGTGTGAAAATATGTTTTTTTTTTTAACAATCAGAAAGTTGAAAGAATGAAAAATTATAAAAATAAGGAGTACAATTGTTGGGCAAATTCTAGTGTACATATACTAAATATTAACACAAAAGCAGAGTTCCATTTCTGCAGCTGACTACAGCAGGACATCTGTATTCATGCAGCAATTGTTTGGCGGCGTCATCTGCACATATAATGTATTGCACTCCATGCACAACGATACAGCTAATTTACACGCCGTATGCGAAACCATCTAGTGGGTGTCTCAATTCGGAGAAGCGTAGCAGTTCAGGAAGTTACAAATACCTTGTTGCCGAGTAGCATGATGACCACATCCTTGTGAGCAAATTCGTGCACCTCTGCAAGCCAAGCCTGAATGTTATAGATAGAGAAATAATAATAATAATAATAATAATAATGATAATAAATAAATAAAAAAAACACATAACAATCATACAAAAGATGTTAAAAGACATAAAATTGCATTTTTTTTTTTTTTTACATTTTTTTTTTTCAATTAAAAGATAAAACCCAAATGCAGAGGACCTTTTTACAATTTTGGCTTGACCTTGGAATTGTAAAGATCAGCGAATATTGTCCAAATACAAGAGTATTCTTTGTGCATTTCTTCTAGATCTGTGCAGTAACTTTGCCCCTGTGTAGGCGCTTCCTGTAATAAAAGACTGCTTTCTCCCCTTGTGCAGGGTGACTGGTCTAGTCTCCACCCCCTCCTGTAGTTTTCTGCAGGCAGTCTGTAGTGTGTGGAGCCTGCTGGGACCCTGCCCCAGCTCTGTGCTCTACAGCAGGGTTTCTCAACTATAGTCCTCAAGGCACCCCAACAGGTCATGGTTTTAGGATTTCTATTATTATGCACAGGCAATTTGACCAGTGTCACTGCATTAATTACCACAGCTGTTTTCTCTGAGGGGAATCCTGAAAATATGACCTATTGGGAACTGGACTGGAGTTGAGAAACACTGCTCTTCAGCACAGTGATGTACACTGCTACTAATACATAGCAATATATGGGTTTGTCAGGGCATCTGGTGCCCACACAGAATTTACTATCCTTTTAAGCTTTTGAGGAATATATTTAAAAATTAAAGCCTGTTGCTCAGCTTAAAGTGGAGCTCCAGGCCAGTGTTAATTTTGGACATCAAATGTCGATTTCGTTTTAGTGATAGTCTTTCGACTAAAATGCCATTTGTTGGCGCACTACTACTACTACTACTACTTGTTGGCGCACTACTACTACTACTACTACTACTACTAACTACTAGTTGGCGCTACTACTACTACTACTACTACTACTACTACTAGTTGGGACTACTACTACTACTAGCACTACTACTACTTGGACCTTGTTACTACTACTTTGTTGGCCTACTACTACTACTTACTACTACTACTTGGCCTACTACTACTACTACTTGGACTACTACTACTACTACTAGTTGGCGCACTACTACTACTTGTTGGCCTACTACTACTACTAGTTGGCCTACTACTACTACTAGTTGGCCTACTACTACTACTAGTTGGACTACTACTACTACTAGTTGGACTACTACTACTACTAGTTGGACTACTACTACTACTACTTGGACTACTACTACTACTACTTGGACTACTACTACTACTACTTACTAGGACAACTACTACTACTACTACTACTACTAGTTGGCGCACTACTACTACTTGTTGGCCTACTACTACTACTACTACTACTGTTGCCTACTACAACTACTACTACTACTAGTTGGCCTACTACTACTACTACTACTACTAGTTGGCCTACTACTACTACTACTACTACTAGTTGGACTACTACTACTACTAGTTGGACTACTACTACTACTACTAGTTGGACTACTACTACTACTAGTTGGACTACTACTACTACTAGTTGGACTACTACTACTAGTTGGACTACTACTACTACTAGTTGGACTACTACTACTACTACTACTACTACTACTACTTGTTGGCGCACTACTACTACTTGTTGGCGCACTACTACTACTTGTTGGCCTACTACTACTACTAGTTGGCCTACTACTACTACTAGTTGGCCTACTACTACTACTAGTTGGCCTACTACTACTACTAGTTGGCCTACTACTACTACTAGTTGGCCTACTACTACTACTAGTTGGACTACTACTACTACTAGTTGGACTACTACTACTACTAGTTGGACTACTACTACTACTAGTTGGACTACTACTACTACTAGTTGGACTACTACTACTACTAGTTGGACTACTACTACTACTAGTTGGACTACTACTACTACTAGTTGGACTACTACTACTACTAGTTGGACTACTACTACTAGTTGGACTACTACTACTACTAGTTGGACTACTACTACTACTACTACTACTACTACTTGTTGGCGCACTACTACTACTTGTTGGCGCACTACTACTACTTGTTGGCCTACTACTACTACTAGTTGGCCTACTACTACTACTTGTTGGCCTACTACTACTACTAGTTGGCCTACTACTACTACTAGTTGGCCTACTACTACTACTAGTTGGCCTACTACTACTACTAGTTGGCCTACTACTACTACTAGTTGGCCTACTACTACTACTAGTTGGCCTACTACTACTACTAGTTGGACTACTACTACTACTAGTTGGACTACTACTACTACTAGTTGGACTACTACTACTACTAGTTGGACTACTACTACTACTAGTTGGACTACTACTACTACTAGTTGGACTACTACTACTACTAGTTGGACTACTACTACTACTAGTTGGACTACTACTACTACTAGTTGGACTACTACTACTAGTTGGACTACTACTACTACTAGTTGGACTACTACTACTACTAGTTGGACTACTACTACTACTAGTTGGACTACTACTACTACTACTACTTGTTGGCGCACTACTACTACTTGTTGGCGCACTACTACTACTAGTTGGCCTACTACTACTACTAGTTGGCCTACTACTACTACTAGTTGGCCTACTACTACTACTAGTTGGCCTACTACTACTACTAGTTGGCCTACTACTACTACTAGTTGGCCTACTACTACTACTAGTTGGCCTACTACTACTACTAGTTGGCCTACTACTACTACTAGTTGGCCTACTACTACTACTAGTTGGCCTACTACTACTACTAGTTGGACTACTACTAGTTGGACTACTACTAGTTGGACTACTACTACTACTAGTTGGACTACTACTAGTTGGACTACTACTACTACTAGTTGGACTACTACTACTACTAGTTGGACTACTACTAGTTGGACTACTACTACTACTAGTTGGACTACTACTACTACTAGTTGGACTACTACTACTACTAGTTGGACTACTACTACTAGTTGGACTACTACTACTAGTTGGACTACTACTACTAGTTGGACTACTACTACTAGTTGGACTACTACTACTACTACTACTACTACTACTACTACTACTACTAGAAAAGCTACAATTTCTGGGGAAATTGTGTGAAGTGTTCTTGCTTCCACCAGTAGTCTAGAGTGGAGTTTCAATGAATGTCAATGGATGGCGCGAGTTGCAAACAAATGGTCATACTGTGAAAACTATCAGGACTATGGCTTAGCCGTGGATATGTGTAGTGGCAGCAGGGATAGCTGAACGTTTTGATAGAATTGTGTAGGCGGGCTTGAAAAATGAGGAAGTGGTGGCAGTTTAGAAATCATGTCCTGATTTTTCAGCTTTTGTCAGCTCCCACTCTAGTTTTGAACATGTCGCTATTCATTCCTATGGGACCAATTTCGCTGCAAAAACAACGATATTTTGTGAACCATTCAGGAACGTTCCACAAAGTAATAGCACACCAATCAGGAAAAATCCACACTTTTCGGTATATAACCGTTCTATGTAGTGTAAAAAGCTGTGGGAGGAGTTAGGGTGGTCAATTTGGCAATAATAATAATATTATATATGTGAAATAAAAGTATATGGTCTTTCTATGCAAGAACACTTCTTATTAATAAGTGTTATTGCATAGCAAGACAACTTACCGTTATTTCACATATATAATTATTATTATTATTCTGTTTTTATGTTTTTTTATGGGTTTTGGAATTTGAATTGCATCTCTAGACCAAAGTGTTCTTCATTGGGCCTATGCTGTCATTGTAGAACGTGAGTCATACACATCCCCATTCTACAACTCCAAGCTACGTCTTCTTCCCTTCTACACAACTACTCCTCGGACGCTCCCCTCCTATAATGAACAATGTCAGGAAGGAGAGGGGTGGAGGAGATGGCTGTGCTGTAAACAATTGGAGACTTGGGTACGGGGGAGAGATATACAGAGCGAGCGAGTTATAAGCTTGTGTGAAAGCACCGACACTTACTAAAGAGTTACTAAACTATTCACAACCGTCCCAATGCTGAAGAGATTACAGTCTTACATCCATACAGTGAAATAACTGGGTATAAGCCAATTAAAATGGACCCTGTTTGCATGTGTCTGTGTGGGTTCCCGGGTTGCTTAAAACAGACGTTACTTCCAGCAGAGTATGGTGACCATGTCCCCTGAGGTTCCATCCTCCATTGTATCCTACAGGGATGTATGGGTTGGAGGATGGAGCCACAGCACATAGCAGGGGACACAGAAGTGAGACATTTCCGAAGAAGTGTTGAAGCATATCTATGCTATAATTACATCCAGCCCACTATATAATATATATATATATTATATATATATATATATATATATTATATATATATAATATATATTATACACAGTCTTGATATTTGTAAAAAAATAAAAAAAATAGATTAAAACCAATTTATCACTTTTCCATCCACATCACAATTATGTGCCACTTTGTGTTGGTCCATCACATAAAATCCCAATAAAATGCTTTTACGTTTTTGCTTGTAACAAAATGTTACAAACTTCAAGGGGTATGAATACTTTTCAAGGCACTGTATGTAATTTACAATTGTGTCAAGTCATATTCTAATTGAATGTTATAAAAAAATAAAACTTTTCTTTTCAATCTGCAGTGCTGTAATGTTCTGTAAAATGCAATATGACTACATGGAGGCGCTCTGTACACAGACCCCCCACCAGGAAATCAAATTTCCTGTTTGTATCACTGTTTTTCCCTCGAGTCAAGTGGAAAAGATACAGATTCTTGGCATCTCCTGCAACCAAAATGTCAAGGGGAAATCACGTCTAAAGGGATGCAGATCCTGCCACTTTCCTCAGAGCCCTGCAGGTGTAGCAGCTGATTGTTATTCTAAAAGACACTCCCGTGCAGGTTCATTTTGCACATGGACACAGAGAAACGGCTATTTCTTCAGAATGACAATCAATTTTACTAATACACATGGTTCCGGTGTGACAATTAAGGTTTCTACACAGCCACCTGAACAGAACAGGTAGGGGAGGAGGGTGAAAGGGGAGGGGGGTCACAGCTCTGCATGTGCAAATCTCAGCTTTAGCTACTGATCTCTGTAAACAGTAGTAAAGAATTGGGGTACTCTGCATTTCCCAGGAGCATGACATCACAAACTGCCGTACAGAAGTCAGGGGTGGTGCAAGAACTGTACAGTAGATTTGCCAATGTTTTACCCTACTATTACGAAGAAGGGGCACCTGATACATTAAGCAGACCTTTACTGCAGGGTCTATTTAACCACAAAAAAAAATGTATTTAGCCCGTAGAGTCGACGTGAACATCCGCTCGGATCGCCACAGCGCTCAGACCAGAAGTGGGTAGTGGAAAAAAAAAAAAAAATAAAAAAAATGCTGAAAAATATGCTTAAAATACATATTGTTAATATTTAATTTAATAAATAAATAAAAGTAATAAAAAAGCTATAAATTTAAAAATATAATAATATAAAAGATAAAAAATAAAATTAAATAAACCAAAGCGATTTATATACAAAATTTCTGAAATAATTCTAAATGGTAACTAAATAATATAAAGCTATGGGAAGTGAAAATTGCAGCAAACTGGGACCAAGTGAGACTTTTGTTAAGCATGGATAGAATGGGACATTTTATAAAGGTAAAGTTATGGTTTTAATAGTGATGCTAATGCGCGACACACGGTTGGTATATACAGAATATAAAGTAAAGTTGGTCCGGAAGTGATGCCGTGTAGTACACACCAAGAATTTCTGGAAGAAACGTACGATTTTTGTCACTTTCTCTATTTTCCAGAAATGAAGTTCTTGTTGGAAATGTTCTGTGCTATTTCGAGCGCTAAAAAAACCGCAACAAAAAAAAATTTTGAGACAAAATTCTTCCTTGCCTTGTTCCTTTGTACGCCCCGTGTCCCCGACCGCGAATCTTTATAAAATTCTTTTTCCAACACAAGCTTGAGCCAACATCCCCGTCGGAAAAAAAATAAATCCCGTTTTTGTTGTCCCTCGTTTTATAAAAAAATAAAAAGGAAAAAAAAAGAAATAGTTTTGAGCACAAAGGGACCATTTGAGACTGTTATATACTTGGACAGCAGGGAGCATATGGTGTGTTGTATTCAATTTAAAAAAAACCAAAGGGGAACCTTTATTCAGTGTTGACTAAGCAGCGGAGCCACACGGTTGACATCTCCGACATGACAAAGTTCGCCGTGAACCCCAGGTCGGAAATTGCGAGCCGTGTGTAGGCGTCATCAGAAATTTCGGTTGGAATTTACGACAACAAAATTTGGAGCTGGTTCTCAATTTTTCAGACCAAGAAAAGTTCATGTTGGAAATTCCGATCTGGTGCTATTACGATGCGCACAAAAAAAAAAAAAACACGCTGCTCGAATCATGTGAACTGATTTGCCTTGTCCAGTTGTAGTAGACTTGTTGTACGTCACCCACGTGCTTGATGGTCCCAAACCTCGTGTGAAAGTCCCATGCAACACCAAGCTTGCCCCAGCACCATTCCCTAGCGCCCATAATTTAATCCTAAACTTGTCAAAATATTTTTTTCGAATAAAAAAAACTTAAAACATTTTTTAAACAACGAAGTCATTATTTGTGACCAGCAGAGGCAGCCTCGCTCTCCGCGCCCCATCAAGGCAGCCTGCCTCTGCAGGAGAAAAGAGGCAGAGAGACAGCGCCGTCCCGGCCGAGCGTGGACATTCCGGGACATCATATTTAAATTGCCGTGGGTTTCCCCTGCTCGCTGTCACATACCAGGACCCCTGGCCCGGGTAGGATGGGGTTGGGACCGGCATGTGGAGGGCAGGATGGGGATCCCATTATCAAAATTGGAGGAGGGGCGGGCTCGGCTGTGACGGCGAGCGGGGGGTAAAAAACAAAAAATGCAAATGAAAGCCTTAAAAAAAAAAAATCCGCTAAATAAATCCGGGCGGGCTAGCTAATCCTCTCTCTTTCCTGGGTAAATGGCTCCCATTTAACCACCTGTCGGCGGTGCCTGGGGCGCTGCTCGCATGCATAGCCAGCATCATTTTAAGCATTTTTGAGGGAGTGGAAAACTTGTGGGCAT
This sequence comes from Rana kukunoris, assembly GCA_029574335.1. Classification (NCBI taxonomy): domain Eukaryota; kingdom Metazoa; phylum Chordata; class Amphibia; order Anura; family Ranidae; genus Rana; species Rana kukunoris. The sequence goes on from JAJQKJ010002744.1 coordinate 33,057, forward strand.
GCACTTGCAGGAAAGGAAAAACAAGAAAATAAATAATTTTTTTTTAATAATGTATAGATTAACTAAATATTTAACTTTAATTTTTTTTTTTTAATTTACTATTTAATCTTACTTTTTTATATCAGATTCTACTTTATTTTTGATTTACCCTGGATCCCTGTGAATAGCATGTGTGACACTTCGAAACCGGTAGGACGCGGGGGGGGTCCCGCTATAGGGGGGGGGGAAACGATGGGTGGGATTAACATGCAGGGTTATTTTGCATGGAAGTGGGGGCGGTAGGGGTTCATTAAAAGGTGTAAGTAAAAAGCGATGCGTCACAAGGCGGGGGATGATGTCATATAGGGGATTGTGGAATTTAATTATATATGTATTACATTATTAAAACAATTATTTTTTTCAATTATTTTTTTTTTAAAAAAGGGCAACTCCACATAAAAAATAAAAAAAAAATAATATTTATATTTTATAATGTTGGAAATAATATAAATTATCAACATGGTTATTATTTATATCATACAATATATTTATTATCCCAATAATACTAAACTATGTGGTTTTTTTTTATATTTTTTTTTTTTTATATTATTGATAATAAATTTAATAACTAATATATTTATAATAATAAAAAAAAAAAAAATAAAAATAATTTATTACTTAATAATTATTTTTATTTTAGCAATATACAATTAATATTTATAATTTTCTTTTTTTATAAATTATTTCTATTTGCAGCTCTGGAATTCTGTAAATTTTATATGGAGGGTCACGCGGTCTTTTTAATGTCATTTTGCCCACATTCATTTTTTTTATCTTTTTTTCAGAAGTTTACACAAAAATACAAGTCTAGATTTTTTCTGCAAACAAAAATTTCATTTTTTGTATTTCCCCAATCGGAAATCATCTGGCGACCTGCCACCCACCTATTCAGATGCAATGGTATATATACTAAATTTATAGTATATATATATCGCATATTGTTACATACATACATACATACATATTTACACACACATGCACACACTATCTTCCATACGATTCAGGCACCTGGATTTCAAAGAAGTGTGTCCTGAATCCGGTAGAGGGGGGGCCAAAGTTTGGAAAACCTTGCAATGCACATAGACCACCCAGAGAGGAATGCCCCCCCCCCCAACAAAAGTGGAGTTAGGGTCTTTTCACCCAAGCTTGTCCACTAGGCGGACTCTGCTTGCTTAGTGGGGGGGGATCAATTCGCTGGTTCCCCGCTGAGCAGGCGGATGACGGTCTGTCTCTGCTCAATGTGCCGAGACGGACATGTCAGAGCGCTGCTGTCCTCTATGGGGGGGGGGGGGATATATCGGATAAAAACGGACCACCTTTCTGTTTTCATCCGACCCGATAGACGGATGGAAAATAGAGTCACTATCCATCTGGATTTCACGGATCGGATAGCAGCAGACATTTCCCCGCTGACATCCACCGCTCCATAGGAGGAGTGAATGGAGCATCCGATCAGGTCGACCTGAAAAACTGACCGTCAGACCTGATCGGAAAGCCCGTGTGAAGGAGGCCTCACTCTTTAGGAACTGGCAGTGCCATGCAGAACAGTATTAAATTGGACAACAGAACAGTCAACTGTTCTCTTTAGGGGTTGCATTGAAGCCATAAATGTAACAATGGCCAGATTTAACAACCAATGTCATGTGTCTAGACATACACTATATTGTCAAAAGTACTGGGACACCTGCCTTTACCACGTACATGAACTTTAATGGCATCCCAGTCTTAGTTCGTAGGGTTCAATATTGAGTTGGCTGCCCTTTGCAGATATAACAGCTTCAACTCTTCTGGGAAGGCCGTCCACAAGGTTTAGGAGTGTCTATGGGAATGTTTGACCATTCTTGTAGAAGCGTATTTGTAAGGTCAGGCACTGATGTTCGACGAGAAGGACTGGCTCACAGTCTCCACTCTAATTCATCCCAAAGGTGATCCATCGGGTTGAGGTCAGGACTCTGTGCAGGACAGTCAAGTTCCTCCACTCCAAACTCGCTCATCCATGTCTTTATGGACCTTGCTTTGTGCACTGGTCCAAATCATTTGGTGAAGGGGGGATTATGGTGTGGTGTGGGGTTGTTTTTCAGGGGTTGGGTTTGGTTCCAGTGAAGGGAACTCCTTAGACGTCAGCATACCAAGACATTTTGGGCAATTCATGCTTCCAACTTTATGGAAACAGTTTGGGGGTGGTCCTTTCCTGTTCCAACATGACTGCACACCAGTGCACAAACCAAGGGCCATAAAGATATGGATGAGCGAGTTTGGGGTGGAGGAACTTGACTGGCCTGGCTTTTGTGAAAGTTGGAGACAGTAGTTTGATTCTGGCATTGCAAGCATTGTACTGTACTGAATCAGGGGTCTCCAAACTTTCTAAACAAAGGGCCAGATTATTGTCCTTCAGACTTGAGGAGGGCCAGATATTGGTGTCAGCGGGAGGAATAGTGTCCCATCATTGGTGTCAGTGGGATGAATAGTGTCCCATCATTGGTGTCAGCGGGGGGGGAATAGTGTCCCATCATTGGTGTCAGCGGGGGGAATAGTGTCCCATCATTGGTGTCAGCGGGGGGAATAGTGTCCCATCATTGGTGTCAGCGGGGGGAATAGTGTCCCATCATTGGTGTCAGCGGGGGGAATAGTGTCCCATCATTGGTGTCAGCGGGGGGAATAGTGTCCCATCATTGGTGTCAGCGGGGGGAATAGTGTCCCATCATTGGCGTCAGCGGGAGGAATAGCATCTTGTATCAGTGAGAAGACCAGTGCCCCAAGGGCCTGATAAAGGCAAGCAAAGGACCGCATCTGGCCCCCGGGCCACAGTTTGGAGACCACTGTTCTACATGCAAATAAATCCCCAGCAGAATTATTCTCTAATCATTTAAAAAGGGGCACTTACCTGCAAGTTCACATTTTGTCCATCCACAGCGACGAATTTGTTCTGCACAGAAAACAGAGGTTATTTGGTTAAATGCTTTATTTTTTTCACACACGAGGGAGTTATACTTTATGTTTGATCTGGAAAGTCACCCTACAAGGATCAATGACGGGTCCAGAAAAAAAAAATTAGGAAGGGGAAGAATTGAAGGGCTCCGTATATCCAAAACTACTGGTTTTAGTTCTGAAAACAGTAGGCAAAGTTTAAAACCTGGCAGGATTTTATGCGTTCCATTGGGGGAGATTTTCTTAGACTTCCTGTCCTTTTTTTAAAGGGCCCTTACCAGAACAGGTGTCCCCATTGGATGATTCGCCCTTCCCTCTTGTTCAGTTGACAACTGGATGGATTTCCCAACTTTTCTATTTAAATCAACAATGGCCATCATGATAAATCGAGATGGTGAATCTACCCAGCGGGGACACAGACCGCAATAAGAACCTTGAAAAAAAAAAAAAGGGGGAGCACCAGACCCAAACCCACTGGGAGGGTCCAAGATACACTTGCATGTGTAGTCAGATAAAAGAAAACTTCACAACAAGACCAATGGCTCTGGCAAGGAGGCTCCTACAAAGCAAGGCCAACCACACACAGTGCAAATCTACCAATCTGACTTCCCGGTCAATATTGCAAACTGACAGCGGTGAGAGCCGGCGGTGCGGTCTATGCCGACAGCTTTATCCCGGATCCCTGCATACTTAGATTTGTCTCTATTTATCAATCATGTGAGTTACTGAATGTTGTACCTTCATTAAATGTAACCATATTGCTACACTTGGAGACACCTCTCTTCTCTTTTAGACCCCTTTCACACCGAAGGAGTATTGCAGGCGCTATAGCCTTAAAAATAGCGCCTGCAATCCGCCCTAAAAGTGCTCCTCTATTGTCTCCAGTGTGAAAGCCGATCCTGTGCCCCTCCAGTGTGAAAGCCCGTCCTGCTAGCGCTCGGTAAAAAAAAAAAAAAAAAGTCCTGCTAGCCGCATCTTTGGAGCAGTGAAGGAGTGGCGTTTTTACTGCTCCTCAACCACTGCTGCCCGGCTGCTAGCGGGGGTTAAATCCATTCCGCTAGCAAGCCAAAATGCGCCACAAATCGGCCCATAGCGTCGGCAGTAAAAATAGCGGAGTTTTACTGCCGACGCTCAGTGTGAAAGGAGTCTTAAACTCAGGGCCGGATTTGCTCTCCCTGCCACCCCAAGGCCAGGTTCCACAATGCACCCCCCCCCCCCCCCGAATCAACAGAGAATGGAAACCAGAGGGGACAGGGGCGGCACGGTTAGTTCAAATATTTTTTTTTCTTTTTTTTTTTTACTTTTTTTTTTTTTATTCATTTTTAGCTTGTCATTTTTAGCTTTACTTTTTAGTTACTTTTTTAATTGAATTATTTTTTTAGCAATTTTTTTCACCTAACTTTATTGCTATCACACAGGAGAAAACAATTCCCTGTGCGATAGCAATTGGAGGCGACAGGTTCTCTTTATTGACCCCGTCACCTCCAAAACAGAAGTCCTAGCACTGTGCTAGAACTCCTGTCACAGCTGAGATGGGAAGAGCACAGCTCACCCCTCTCACTGTGTACATCGGTGGCAGGGACAGGAGACAGACTCGGCGGCTGGGGGGAGGACGGAGGAGTCCCGAAGGCAGAGCAAGCCGAGAAAGGCATGTGGGGGTTGGGGAGAACGGACAGCAGCACACATTGCGATTTTGACGACATTGCCGTAATCACTTAACGAGCGAGCGGATTCCCCCACTCAATTCTCCCACACAGCAACTTACCACCCTCAACTGTATGTTACGGCCGTCAGGGACTCCATGCCACTGCCACCCCTTGGCACCCTGCCGCCCCGAGGCCTGGCCTTGGTGGCCTTGTGGGAAATCCGGGCCTGCTTATACTCTAGCTTCTGCTGAATTTTGCAGCTAGTCCCTTTGTGGAGTGACATTTTATGGTTACACAACCCATCACATTGCTGTAATCTTTTTATACAGACTGTAAACTGAAGAACTTCTGAATAAACGGTTGTGGAACGAATCATCCAAGTTTCCATCATTTTTTATGGGGAAATTCGCTTTGATATACAAGTGCTTTGGATTACAACCATTTTTTCGGAACAAATTATGCTTGCAATCCAGAGATTTACTGTATTTGTAAATAATTGTACAACAGAGTTCAAGGGTTAGAGTGCTGGGCTACCAAACAAAGAGGCGGCAAGTTTCCTATTCAGTGAGGGCACACGTAATCTCTCATCCATTAACCGCATTTATGGTAGTGCTGAACGTGGAACGCTGTCAAAGCCAGGGATGTATTTAGGTTTTGTGCTGCCCTATGCCTGACTAAACTTGTGCACCCCTAATTTAAATATGACCCACCCCTTCCTGTCAAGGCCACACCCCTTGTGGTTTAAGACCCACCCTGACATTTTCAAGTGGGGACACTAGTTCTGATGGCCGGGGGGGGGGGGGGGTGGATTCCCTTAATTTGCATAGATTTCCTCTCACTTCCTGTTTGGCTATGGGACAGGAAGTGAAGGGGAATCTCTGCAATGGGACAGGGATGGTAAAAAATTTGGAGACATCCCCCCCCCCCCCCACACAGTTGCAGAATGCCAACCGCCCACATACTGGAAGCAGCGCGGCAGATGTATGGGGGCACTAAACTAATTTGCCTAACAGTGTATGTAGTGCAAGCCGGCGGGGACACTGTCCGTGCTGCCCCCCTGCAAAGTGCTGCCCTAGGCCTGGGCCTTGTTGGCCTAGGCCAGGATACAGCATTGGTCAAAGCTAATCCAATAAATAAATAAACAAATAGATGAAAAGGGGCACATTTTCAAAATTACAATATCATTTTTGGTTGACCTATCCTTGTACATTTGAATTAAAAAAAAAAAAATTACAAAAAGCTAAAGGCCAGCTTGCCAGCCACCATAGATGCATTTCACTGGCACCAACGATGGGGCATGGATTATTCCCACTATCCAAAGTTAAAACAAGGGCAGAAGATTTAATAGATGGAAAGTTGAAAAAAAAAATTAAAAAGAAGATTGAAGGTCTGCTTTAAGACGGACAAGAGCAATGAAAGGCAGAACGCAAGTTTAAATAAAATAATAAGTAGAGACTCAAGAAGCATCAAGATAAAAAGGGAGATGGACAGGCAAGTCGTATGTGGAGGCGTTCAGGGCACAGAGGTGAAAGCAGGAACTTCCAAAAAGAGTGACAGCTGCAGGAGAGATACAGAATGTCACAGGACTGACAGAAGAAAGAAGTGCCCAGGGCTTGAAGAAGGAAAGATCTGAAGATCTTAAAAAGGATGCCAAAGGGCAAAAAAGCAGAGAGGGAACTCTCACCCGAAAATCGATGCCCACAGTGGCCAGGAAGGTGCCGGATAGAAACGCGCCATCTTTAAATTGGATGAGAAAACAGGTCTTTCCAACACCAGAATCTCCCAGCAGCATCACCTGTGGGACAAGCAGAAGTCACGTGGCATTAACATCATGCCACAGAAGGCATAAAATCATAAAACTTTGTGACATTTCTCTCATACACGTTTAAAAAAAAAAAATCAGCATTTTCTGCCCAAAAAGAAATCCCAAACATGTTTTTAAGCAGATGCCCTAAAGCAGGGGTCTCCAAACTGCGGCCCGAGGGCCAGATGTGGCCCTTTCCTAGCCTTTTTTCCGGCCCTTGGGGCAAAATTCCTCCCACTGATAGGGGGCACTATTCTTCCCACTGGGACACTATATTATCCACTCATACACAATGATAGCATACTATCCCTTATACCAGGGGTGGCCAACCAGTGGCCCGGGGGCCACATGTGGCCCACGGAGCCCTCAGATGTGGCCCGCGACCTCCTGCTCTGGAATGGGGGGTTGGCAAGCCCAGACCGCAGGTTGCCGACCCAACATACCACAGCATCAGTGTTGTGAATGAAGCTGGTGGTAGAGGAAGAAAGTGGCTGTGGAGCAGAGCCCATAAGCAGATGCGTCCTCTACAGCGCTGACTTTTGCTAACCCGCAGGATAGACATCCATTTACGTCCTCCTACCTCCAATCCAAAAACAGAAGGGAATTCGTCCCCTTCCATCTGAACAACTCGAGGGTCTATAGAGTAGCCGTGACCTGTTCATCTGCCCGCTCCGCTCATTGTGGCCCGTGACTGGTTACCAAGTTGCTTAAGTGGCCCTCACTCTTCAAAAGGTTGGGCACCCTGGCCTTATACTAATAGGGGAGAATACTTCTCCTCCTATTGATCACCAAACCTGAGGTCA
>JAJQKJ010001300.1:0-85248 GCA_029574335.1 Rana kukunoris
TTTCTTTTTCTTAATAAAAACGTTCTGTTAAAAAAAAAAAAAAAAATTAGCACAATCACCTGGCCATCCTGCCAGTAAATTAGGAAGAAATGATCTATCTAAGCGTATACAGTGTATAAATATATCTACAACTCCTAGGGATGTATTTATATTCTCTACACACTGTAATTAAAGCTAAACTGACTAGCCTGCTCTATCTAGCTATATAAAAAGACAATCTCTCTGTCTCTTGACTGCTCTCATTAACAAGCCGGAACACACTACACGAGGCCGCCCAGCAGGCAGCCTTTTATAGTGTGGGGCGAGTGCTAAAGCCCTGAGCCATAATTGGCCAAAGCCAACCAGGCTTTGGCCAATTATGGCTCTTCGTTTTTTGCGCACTGTGATTGGCCAAGCATGCGGGACATACAGCATGCTTGGCCAATCATCAGCGCGCAATGCCGCAGTGAATTATGGGCCATTTTGCGTCACTCGAATTTGGCGCGAACGACCGCTTTTGTTCGAATTTCGTGGAACTTTACGAACAGGACAATGTTCGAGTCGAACATACATTCGTATCGAACGCGAAGCTCATCCCTAATCAGGCACCATGGGTTCTTCTAAGCAGTTGTCTAGAAAACTGAAACTGAAAATAGTTGACGCTCACAAAGCTGGAGAAGGCTATAAGAAGATAGCAAAGCGTTTTCAGATGTCAATATCCTCTGTTCGGAATGTAATTAAGAAATGACAGTCATCAGGGAACAGTGGAAGTTAAAGCAAGATCTGGAAGACCGAGAAAATATCAGACAGAACAGCTCGCAGGATTGTGAGAAAAGCAATTCAAAACCCACATTTGACTGCATTATCCCTCCAGAAAGATCTGGCAGACACTGGAGTTGTGGTACACAATTCCACTATAAAGAGATACTTGTACAAATATGGGCCAGATTCACAGAGCGATTCCGCCTGCGCAACAGGAGATGCGCGTGCGTAAGTCTAAATGTGCGCGTGTGCGTTTCGATGCACGGCATCCCAGAACGAGATACGCAAGAAATCTACTTTTTTTTGTCCAGCGTAATTTCGTTAGACAGGCGCATCCGTCCGTGCAAAAACTGCGCTAGACAGACCATTGATTTGCTAGTCAAATATGCTAATGAGGGAGTTACGGGGATCCACAAAACAACGTTGGGCAGCGAAGGCTACGCAGTGTGCGCAACAGCAAAATGTCCTGTCTAAAATTAGACCATATAAAAGCTGGTCTAAAAAGAGAAAAATCATCTACATGTCAGATAAAGCAACACTGTTAGTGAGGCGCTGAGCAGTCACACGTGTTGCCCAACAATCTGTATGCCAACATGCCAGGGGCATCCATGCTCATAGCTATACTACTGACTTTAGATGAACAAAGAAGGAGGAGGGCACTGAGGAGGGCACTGAGGAGGGCACTAAGGAGGGCACGGGAGATGTTTTTTTTTATTTTTTACTTTTTATTAATCTAATCTAATACAATATTCTTATCTGATACAAGCCCCTCACTCTTCACTCTTCACAGGAGAGGATATATCACACACGCATAGACATCTTTGGCATGAGTGATTCTGAGGTGTCTCGCATCTTCAGATTCACCCCTCATGCCATCATGGAATTAACCACAACCCTGCAGGAGGACATCACCAGCCCAAACATGGGCACTACCCATGACAGCTACATATACAATCAGAGCCCCATCCCCACAGATTTCGAACAGAACATGTATGGGGACAGCTGGCTGGTTGGTGAGTGACATGGGTGGCAGGCATGACTGTCCCCCCCCCCATGATGCACACATCACAAGGGGCACATGCACTACTAACATCCTCCTGTCTTTTCCTTCAAGGTGACTCTGCATATGCACTGGGACCCCATCTCATGACCCCATCTCATGCCAGCTCACATTATTTATCTTTGTACGTTAAACACACACAATTAATCATGGCACAATGAGAATGCATGCATGCACACCACTGTGGTCCCTAGCACACACACCCACATCCTCATCACATTGGATTGGCACAAAGCCCACCATGCAGGACTTGTGAGCAGCAACGCCATGCCACGGCTCCAATTATGTCACTGTACATTCATACACCATTCACACGGACCTGGGTTTCACTTCTCCACCACAAATGAGGGTGACACCCCTTTTCCAGCAGGAATATCACCCCACATTCCAAAATCATACACAAACAGAACCAAAAAAAAAAAATAAATAATGACGAGCAAAAATAAAAAATGCCCAGCAAAAATATAATTTAAACAAATAACAACAAAGAAAAACACATAAAAGACAAAAATCACTCTGCAAAACCATCCCCAAATATCTCAAAGACACGTCACAAACAAACAAACAAACGCTAATAAACAACAGAACAGAAGCCCCTTGCTGTATAGGGAGGGATACAAAGGAAGTGCGTTTGTCTCTGTCTATTTATGTTGTCTGCGTAGTTCTCTAAGTTGCCCGGGTCCACTTCCAATCTCACTGATTGCGCCGCTCCCGAGTTGTGAGCATGCGCACAGAGGTGCTGACCATGGTCTCCTTCAAGCGCGCATGCGCGAGCCGGCCGGCCCTTCATTTGCATGGGGTCACGGCTCATTTCAATGTAACACGCCCACGTCCTTCCCAATTTGTATTACTCCGCCTTGCGCCTCTGAAATAACGCTGCGCAGGTGCAAATTTCTGCGTAAAAGCGACGAGAATAGGGTGATTGCGTAAAGGCGGTGCGCTACGGGTCCAATAATGCGCAGATGTACCTGAATCTGGCCCATGGTCTTTATGGAAGAGTCATCAGAAGAAAACCACTTCTACGTCCTCACCACAAAAATCAGCATTTGAACTTTGCAAATTAACATATAGACAAGCCTGATGCATTTTGGAAACAAGTTCTGTGGACTGATGAGATTAAAATATAACTTTTTGGCCGGAATGAGCAATGGTACGTTTGGAGAAGAAAGGGCACAGAATTTAATGAAAAGAACCTCTGTCCAACTGTTAAGCATGGGGGTGGATCAATCATGCTTTGGGGTTGTATTGCAGCCAGTGGCACGGAACAATTCACGAGTAGAAGGAAAAATGGATTCAATAAAATTTCAGCAAATTTTGGATGGTAACTTGATGCCATCTGTGAAAAAGCTGAAGTTAAAGAGAGGATGGCTTCTACAAATGGATAATGATCCTAAAACACACTCAAAATCCACAGGGGATTACATCAAGAGGTGTAAACTTAAGGTTTTGCCATGGCCTTCACAATCTCCTGACCTCAACATAATTGAAAAATCTATGGATAGACTTAAAAGAGCAGTGCGCGTGAGCATTAAACCGTATTGTCACCCACTCTCTCCAACTATGGAACAGACAGACCCTAAAGTTTAAACTATCTTCTGATACTCCCCCTCTGGCATCATTCCTAGGTGACCCACGTTTTTCCCCCTTAGTCAGAACTCATAACCCAAACTTACTTACGTTTGGAAATCCACATAACCTAACCCATTTGAAATCGCTCTCTCACCTTAACTCATTCTGCACTTTCTCCAACCTGCAATCAAAATATGACTTGTCTCTCGGAGAATTTGAAAATTATACAAAAATTAGAAAATTCTATCAGACATTCTACTCACTTACACTTCCCCCCCCCCTATACTCAATTTGAACAAATTTGCATCTCTCCTCGTGATAGGGGCCTGATCTCCAGAATATACAAAAGCTTGAATGAAACAAACATGTCTGAGAAGTCACATCCCATGTTACAATGGGAATCGGATTTAGACATTTCATTTACTCTGGAGCAATGGGATACCATTTTCACTAACCTCCACAGATGTACCAAAACAACATCTATCAGAGAATCAGCTATAAAACTGCTCTATAGATGGTATCTCACACCAGCTAAACTTAATTCATTTTACCCTTCATTGTCTCCACTCTGCTTCAGAGGATGCCCCGCCCATGGAACGTTATTGCATATATTTTTGGGACTGCCCCCAATTAAGGGACACTTGGCACAAGGCCAGCATTGTAATTGATAAAATTGCCGACCGAAGTATCCATCTCACACCCTAATCTGCCTCTTATTCGGCCCTTTAAGGATATTCCTACATCAAGCACAAGGCTCATCCACACATTTCTCACCTCCATTCATTGGGCCATAGCCTTTAATTGGCGCTCCACATTGGTACCCTGGCCACAGATTCTCAACCGTATGACAAACATTAAACTCTCAGAGAGAATTCACCATACACTATATGACTCTATGCCCCAGTATCAAAAAAAATGGACGCTCTGGGACGCCACACTTCTGGTTTAAATTCAAATATTACTAACCATAAACCCGTTCTTTCTACACAATGTTAATTATCAATGATACCTGTATACATTCCTGTACCATCATTGTTATCTTTTTCTTCTTTTGTACTTTGACCTTTTCTATAATAAAATCGTTTGTAAACAAAAAAAGAGCAGTGCGTGACAGACAGCCCAGAAATCTCAAAGAACTGGAAGACTTTTGTAAGGAAGAATGGGCAAACATACCTCAATCAAGAATTGAAAGACTCTTGGCTGGCTACAAAAAGCGTTTTACAAGCTGTGATACTTGCCAAAGGGGGCAGTACAAGATATTAACTCTGCAGGGTGCCCAAACTTTTGCAGACGCCATTTTTTTCTTTTCAGTAATTTGAAAGTGTAAATGATGGAAATAAAATCTAACTTTTTTTGACATATTATAAGAATGTCTAATCTGTAATTTGATGCCTTTTGGGAGATTTTTCCATCTTCCCTTGGCTTCGTTATGCACATTAATACAAATTTTTACCTGGGGTGCCCAAACTTTCGATCCCCACTGTATCTTTTTAATGCAAGATAACCAGGATAGGTAGGTTGGGGGTGGGGGGAGATTTTTGAGAATAGGTATCGATAGGCTTTTCTTCCACTTTACCCATTTTACCCATCACTTGACCCTTTCAGAATCCTTTACCTCGCTTGATGATGATCAGTTACATTATTACACACACTGCTCTTTTAAGGTCTATCCATAGATTTTCAATTATGTTGAGGTCAGGAGATTGTAAAGGCCATGGCAAAACCTTAAGTTTACGCCTCTTGATGTAATCCCCTGTGGATTTTGAGGTGTGTTTAGGATCATTATCCATTTGTAGAAGCCATCCTCTCTTTAACTTCAGCTTTTTCACAGATGGCATCAAGTTACCATCCAAAATTTGCTGAAATTTTATTGAATCCATTTTTCCTTCTACTCGTGAAATGTTCCCGACGCAGTCTCAAGTAACACAACATTAGCAAATGTACTCATCACTTTGATGGCTCCCCTTGAAATCTTCTCCGGCAGCATATTGAATTCTTTCTTTTGCTCACTCTGCAGACAGGAAATGAAAACATTACATTTATTTTTGCCCATTCAGTCTTTTCACTGTTGGCCGCAGATTAATTTTTCTTTTCTAAGTCAATATATGTCATAATGAAAACAGGAAGTTTAGCTTTGTTATTCTTTGTGCTTGGATGACTAAAGGTACACACTAGTCAAATGGAGAAATGTTGGCATTTAAAGTTGAACTCCATGCAGAAATAAAAGAAACATTTATGCAGATCTGTATGCACCATGAGTTTCATTTTTTAATTGCATTTGACTAGAAATTAGCATCTTACAGTGCATGTAAAAAAAAGCTCAGACTGGGAGAAGGAGAAGCAGCAGAAAAAATGTGTTTGGGTACAATGCAGCATGACCGCGCTATTTTAATTTAAAGTGTGACAGCGCTGAAAGCGGAAAATTGGCTTGGGCAGGAAGGAGGTATAAGTGCCTGGTATTGAGGTGGTTAGGGGGCGGGGGGGGGGGGCAGTCAGGGGAAGGTAAAAATGTGACTCAACTTATTATTTTTGCTGCCCACAACTACAAGTTTAACCACCACAGACCCGCACTATAGCCTAAGGATGATTACAATGCGGCTCTCTTTTTCTGGGAGGGCGTTCATGACCTTCTTCCCAGAACCCTGCACACCCCCTGGGGCGTGCATCCGGTGCAGTCTCTGATCGCAGCTGATCACACATTGCAATAAAGGCCCAATCACAGGGGCCCAATCACATTCCCTATATTCTCAACTGCATAAGAGCTCGGGGGGGGGGGGGGTGTCAGGACAAGTCTGGTCATTGGAGGAGAGCAGGCTGAGTTCCCAGCACAGCTAGGGAACTGATTCCGCTGAGCTCACCTGCTTAGTGTGGTCAGTTTTATTAGGAAAGTTAGGGGACTAGTAGGAACAGCAGGGATTTCACACAAAGGAAGCAATTTAAAGAGAACGGAAAGTAGATGATCAGCAGGCACATATCAGGAATATGAAATGTTGGGGTAACAAACCCTTTAAGTAGATCCTCATGCAGCTGTGCATCAACTGATCACTCATAGTTATTTATTGCTGGCTGCAAACAGCAGAAATGATTTGCTGCTACAGGTGAGGGATGCTTCAGCTTCAGGACAAGGAGGAAGCGCTGTGACATCACTAATGACATCACTTTTCAGGAGCATAGTGTTTACAGTGATTTGCTACAATCTCTCCTATGAAGCGCTAACAGGATCAGAAACCCAGCCCAGTAATTGATTGTTTCAGATCCTGGGCTTTGTGCTGGATGTCAGCTGTCACTAACAGGCAGCAGTTCCATCCTGCAAGCCATATTGGACCTGCAGGAGCCACTGAACCTTGATGGCAATTAAAATCACAACTAAAGAGGAGTGAACTTGGAAGGTTTTGCTTTGCCAAAATGTAGGCAAAAATCGGGGAACATTTAGGTAAAATGCACTAGAGTCAGTGAGAGAGGAAAAACAACAGCTTGTTGAGACTATAATGGTACTTAATATAGACAATTATAGATGTAAAAATATAAAATGTAATCTTTTCAAGTCTATAATTGTCTATATTGAGCGTCTTTAACCACTTCCGGGCACTTACGCACCTTCCTGCCCAAGGTGATTTCATGTCAGTAAAAGACGATTTGCGCTTTTCAGTCTGTTACAGCGTGATGAATGTGCTTACTCCATTATAAAAGCTAGTTTTACCAGAACGAGCGCTCCCGTCTCATAACTTGCATTTTTTTCACGTCGTTAAAGCCCACACACGACCATTTTTTTAGAACGTTGTGAAAAATTTGAGCATGTTCTTAATTTTTAATGCTCATTTTTTACATAGTGAAAAATGCTCTGGAGCCCACACACGATCGTTTTTAATGACATTAAAAAAAAACTTAATTTTTTACAACCCGAAAAACGAACCTGTGTACGCGGCATTAGAGGAGTGTTGATAAACGCAGCAATTTGATCACTATGACATCACTGGTATTTTTTTATATTTCAATGTTTTTATTTAAGTTTCATAAGTATAAAGGTACAACAAATTATATCTTGTATTGCAATAAAACAAATATACAATCATATATCAAAGATAAGTGTGTTTTTTTTTTGTTTGAGTTTCTATAAACTAAGCCATGTCCATACAGTGAATGGGGAATTTAAAAACATACATATTTTTTATTTTATAGTAGTTATTTAACCTAGCAGTTCCATGTGCCAAAATGAATAGCGAACTGTGACATTTTTTGAAGGCTGAATAACTTTTTTCCCTGAACCTCTGTAAAAATCTGCATGAGTATATTTAAATTGTTTTAAAAAAAAGTATAGGCTCATTGATTTGACTGGTTTCCAATTATTTTGCTCATGATCTGTGCTTCTCATGAGCCGTGTGGCACTACTTGTTCTTTAGTTCAATGTGGACTTTAAAGGGGTTGTAAAGGTACAATTTTTTCCCTGAATAGCTTCCTTTACCTTAGTGCAGTCCTCCTTCACTTACCTCATCCTTCCATTTTGCTTTTAAATGTCCTTATTTCTTCTGAGAAATCCTCACTTCCTGTTCTTCTGTCTGTAACTCCACACAGTAATGCAAGGCTTTCTCCCTGGTGTGGAGTGTTGTGCTCGCCCCCTCCCTACAGGAGAGTCAGGACGCTCACAAACACACAGCTTCTTTCTCTATCTGTAACGTAGAGAGCGACCTGACTCTCCAGTAGTTCAAGGGAGGTGGTGAGCACGACACTTCACACCAGGGAGAAAGCCTCCCATTACTGTGTGGAGTTACAGACAGAAGAACAGGAAGTGAGGATTTCTCAGAAGAAATGAGGACATTTAAAAGCAAAATGGAAGGATGAGGTAAGTGAAGGAGGACTGCACTAAGGTAAAGGAAGCTATTTAGGAAAAACAAAATTGTACATTTACAACCCCTTTAAGAAATGTATTCATTCTTTTCAAAGGAATTCCCCCAAGTTATGCTAATATTTTTTCTGGTCAATTTGAAACTTATTTAATTTAGTAACTGTGGGTTTTTCTCTGGTTTCTGTTTCACCTTGTGGTATTCCTGCAGCAGACAGAGGTATACAAAATTACTCATCTTAAAATAGGAAGGTGATGTCACATCACGCTTTTTTCACAGACAGCTTGGTTGCCACCTAAATATTGAGTGTGTAGGCGAGCTTAGTGCGGTTTTATAGCTCTGGCTAGAGATGAGGTGATGATGTCATCCAGGCATAGAACATCCTTCATCGCTGCCCAGCAGCTGGGGGGGGGGGGGGGGGGGTCAGCGCTGGGCATTTTTTTTCATAAATTAATTTTAAAAACAGTTAATTTCATTGACTACGTTGATGTTATGGAGAACAGGAGAGGGGCAGGGTTTTGTAGTTCTATCTGATTTGGTTTGTCCTGATACAGAAGTGTCTTCTTTTTTCTGTGAGGCCCCTCTTACCATTTGTCCATCATTTATTCATGTTTTACATTACTTTTTGATTATTCATTTCCACATATATCCAACCTGCATCCACCCCTGAAGAGCGAGCCACATCTCGTGAAATGCATCGGGTGTTATAGATGGCATGTATACTCATGTACTTTAAATGCAATGCAATCTTTAACTATGTGCAATATTGTATCGGCTTTTCCTTTGTATGTTACTTTTTTATGTGTGACTATTTCTGTAATTACTGTATTTATTGGCGTATAAGACTCACTTTTTTACCCTGAAAATAGAGGGTAAACTGTACCTGCGTGTTATATGCAGGGTGCTGTGGAAAGTTTTTTTCCTGAAACTTCCCGCTTAAAGTTAGGGTGCGTGTTATACGCCTGTGCGCGTTATGCGCCGATAATTACGGTAATACTTTACTGTATTGACATATGTCAATTTTATCGGCCAATTGTGCACACCTTATTCAAAGTCCCAAGGGCGACATCCATGTTTTATGATACAGAAGGGTGAGCATTGCTATCCTCGCACTCAGATTGTGTTATTGGCACAATTATTAGATAAAAATAAAGGGGAAAATTAAAAAAAATAATGCAGCCACCACATCTAAGGAATGATAAGCTGCAAAATATAACTTTTTGGTTTTTGGGCTTTGATATGCTCTAAGTTTTTTTAAAGTGTTCGTAAAGCTTTGTTTTGTTTTTAATTTGACTAAAATAACAAACATGTCATACTTACCTGGTCTGTGCAATGGTTTTGCACAGAGCAGCCCCGTTCCTCCTCTTACCAGGTCCCCGTTGGCACTTCTGGCTCCTCATCCTCTTCATCCAGTGCCCCCATAAGAAGCCGCAAGAAGACAGTGGGGTACGGCTCCAGTTTCCTCTTCACAGAGTTTGATTGACAGCTATCAATCTGCCCTGTGAGGAGGGACAGAGCCGGGAGAGCCGCTGCTTTCACGAACAGCGCTGGATTGTAATGGGGCTCAGGTAAATTTAGGGGAAAGGATGGGGGGGAGGGGGGGCAGGAGGGCATCTCAGGCACAGAAGTTTTTTTTTTTTACCATAATGCATAATACATTAAGGTAAAAAACCTTAAGGTTTTATAATCACTTTAAATGCTGAGAGTAAGACAACCTGGTTATAGTTACTTTCTTTCATTTAGGAAAGCTAATAAAATCAATTAATCAATTTATTTATTTTTATTATTCTTTATTGAGGTTTAGCTTCTCACATAAGCTGCTGTAAAAAAGACATGATCATGTATAATGACAGAACAATCTGTGAGGTACATCGTTGATGGAGAAGCCTAAGGCCCCTTTTACACATGCAGACCGTTTTTCAGTCATCCGTTGATGGATGGAAAACGGACATCAATGTATCTCTATGGAAAAATGGATACAAATGGATGATCATAAATTTACAGTTTTCTTCAACATCAGTCTTTTGGCACAGATCGGGTCAGCTGGAGGATGTGAAAAACTGATGAAAAATGGATAAAAACTGATGGCAAACTGATGTAAACTTCATCTGTTTATTCTTTGAAAAAGCGTGACTGAACTGATGAAATGAACGCTCCCCATGTATAAAAAGGAGCCTAAAGGGGTCTTATACAGAGTTTTAGAATTGAAATGGATGTAAACCTGATTTTTTTTTTAACCACTTAAGACCCGGACCAAAATGCAGGTAAAGGACCTTGCCCCTTTTTGCGATTCGCACTGCATCGTTTTAACTGACAATTGCGCGGTGGTATTTGATCACCTCTGCGGTTTTTATTTTTTGTGCTATAAACAAAAATAGAGCGACAATTTTGAAAAAAATGCAATATTTTTTACTTTTTGCTATAATAAATATCCCCCCAAAATAAATATACAATTTTTTTTCCTCAGTTTAGGCCGATACGTATTCTTCTACCTATTTTTGGTAAAATCGCAATAAGCGTTTATCGGTTGGTTTTCGCAAAATTTATAGCGTTTACAAAATAAGGGATAGTTTTATTGCATTTTTATAAAAAAAAATGTTACTACTAATGGCGATTTTTTTCATGACTGCGACATTATGGCGGACACTTCGGACAATTTTGACACATTTTTGGGACAATTGTCATTTTCACAGCAAAAAATGCATTTAAATTGCATTGTTTACTGTGAAAATTACAGTTTCAGTTTGGGAGTTAACCACAAGGGGGCGCTGTAGGATTTGAGTGTTCCCTGTGTGTGTTTACAACTGTAGGGGGGTGTGGCTGTAGGTGTGACGTCATCGATCACATCCCCCTATAACAGGGATGACGTCATCGATGTTGCGGCCACAGTGAAGCACGGGGTAGCCGTGGTTTACACACGGCTCTCCCGTTCTTCAGCTCCGGGGACCGATCGCCGGACTGCAGCGGCAATCGGGTCCGTGAGTCCGCGGTCCCGGTCAGACCGGGTCACGGGAGCGTGCCGCGGGGCGCGCCCCGTGACCCAAGGCTGGGTACTAGAACCAACGTATATATACGTTCATGTGCCCAGCCGTGCCATTCTGCCAACGTAAATGTGCAGTAGGCGGTCCTTAAGCAGTTAATGAAGGCTTCTACCTGGTACAGTAGAGGATGTCAGGTCATCTGTGCCCAGTCTAGCCACGAAGAGTTAATCCAGCGTTGAGCAATCATCTTGTCTTTTTGTAGCATGATAAAAAAATTACACACAGATACGTTTGTGTCACCACATCGCCCCACCGCTGTGACTGACATCTGGTTTAGTTATCTCATCAACAAGCAGAGAGAGTGTTACGATTCCAGCTTCACATCCCCCCCCTTTCTTCTCCAGCTCTCCCAGGATTGGCTGCTCCACACCTCAGTTTTGAATGGATGTACATGTAAAATATCTCCAGGGCCGCCACCTCTCTCTGAACAGTTCTTCGGTGTTATTGAGGGTGGCCGTAAGCTCTTCCATAGCATAAAAGTCATTGAATCTGGCGTAGAACAGGGCCCTAGTCGGTGGATGTAATGCAGGCCTTCACCACATTAGGTAGATAGATACAGTAGTAAGGGACTTCTTGTATTTCCAGTGGGGTCTGTCCATCAGATGGAGAAGGCAAGCAGCCTGTTTTCCACCGAGGTCAAGTGTTTACCAACTTGCCGACTGCCTTCTGCATATACAGTATACTGCAGCAAGGCGGCTCAGCTGCGCAAACTGACGTACCTCTATAAAAAACAAGGCAGATCCCGTTCTGACAGGGGACAATTCAGAGATTTGCTGTTCCTAGCGATCTGGAAAACTAATCTCTGTGGTGTCCCATCAAGCCCATCCCCAACACAGTTAGAACACACCCAGTGAACACAGTTAATCCCTTGATCGCCACCTAGTGTTAACCTCTTACCTGCCAGTGTCATTTATACATTAACCGGTGCATTTTTTTTTAGCACTGATCACTGTAATAATGTAATTTTCATCGGGACTGCAACACTGCGGCGGACAAATGGGACACCTAACTAACACCTTTGACACTTTTTTAGGGACCAGTGACACTATTGCTGTACTAATGACACTAGCAGTGAAGGGGTTATCACCAGGGGCGTTCACAGGATTAAGTGTGTCCCTAGGAGGTGCTTACTAACTGCGGGGGGATGGACTGACTATAAGAACACAGAGATCCGTGTTCCGGCTTAGCTAAAACAGAAGACCTCTATGTTCTCCCCTGTAATGACAGCGATCTGCTTTGTTTACATATGCAGATCGCCATTCTGCTCGACTGGGGAGCAATCGTGGGTGGCTGGTGGACATAGCATCCACCGGACCCGCTGATTGGCTTCCCCTCTGTCCAATTAGCGCACGCCCTGAGAAGCTACTGCACCAAGCGATGTACAGGTACCTCGTTTCGTGCAGCCGGGCTGCCTTGCCGCACTGAATGTGCGGAAGGCGCTCCGGTAGTGCTCAGCACATGACTTTTCTATGTCTCCTTTCAGTGAAGGTTGCTCACTTTTCTCCATCCTATACACCATTTACATTACCCCAGTTGGAATCACATTTTAGTGTTACAGCATAGCCTTTCCAAACTAAGAAGTAACCTTCAATCAATTTCAGCCTTTGATTTTTTCACTTCAAAGAAAAGGCTTTATTACGAATGCCGCCCACTTCCCTGTTCTTTGCTAGAAAATGTAAAATTGCTTTATTTCAATGAAAATTCCTCCGTCCCTCGGACAAAGCCGATGTGCGTCACTGATAATTTGAAATCCCATGCAGCGCTTTCTGTGAATTACATCCGCATTTAAAGGAAATTATCTATTTAAGGTCCCTGGGTATGAGCGCTTCATTGTAATATTTTAATATTATATAAAAAGTTTTATTAAGAGAAAAATGTCTATAGTATTTAATGTGTTCTAGTAGCGGCTGCCGCCGTGTTGGTGTTACGGAATGGTCCTATTATGACAAATTCCTTGATCTCATGAGCAGAGCTTGGAAAATGTCAGACTTTGCATAACTGCAGATAACCCATCTTATACTGAATAGTATTAACAAATGTGTTTAATCTTCCGTTTGTTGCTCTTACTTTCTGTTCTACATGAGCAGTTTTTATAACTTACCCAAGGCTTTCTTGTCCCTGCTATATACCACATACAGAGCGGCTCCTTTCCTGCTTACATCCCATAAAACACACCAAACTTCAGATATCATTTCCCATGTGAAGTGCAAGCATGCTAAGTAATGTAACTGTAACACATACAAGTATTTTATACCTGTCACAGAGCAGTAGTTCCGCTGACAACCTGCTTTTCTCTCCAGAAGGCTGGAGCCAGCATTGTTTCGGCATCATTAATGGTCAGAATCAGTGGCGGTGCGTCCATAGTGGACGCAGGAGCACCGCCCCCTCTCCTGCACCCGTCAGTCTCCAATAGATGGATACATGCATTACATCAATCTATCTATTGTCACCGCTGCTGCCCACTATTCAGGTGTCCGGGCCCATTGTTGAGCGTTGGCCATCTGTATTAAAGTGGTGGGGGTGTTTTGGAAGTGCCTATTAGAGCAATAGGCTTCCTGATTACAGTCTGTGGGCTTTAATAGGCTTCCAAATTGTTAAACAGCAGGGGCACAGGATTTGATGGGGAAAACTGGCATCAATTGATGGGGCAAACTGGTGGCAAACTGGTGGTATTTTATAGGGGAAAATTGTCATAATTTGATTGGGCAAACTGGCAGGATTTGATGGGGAAAACTGGCGTCAATTGATGGGGCAAACTGGTGGCAATTGATGGGCACAGTGGTTGTGTTTGATGGCAACGTGGCTGCGTTTGATGGCACAGTGGCGGCAATTGATGGACACAGTAGCTGTGTTTGATGGGCACAGTGGCTGCAATTGATGTGTTTTTTTTTTAGTTTGTTTGCCCCCCCCCAAAAAATTTTTTTTTTAGCACCAGTCACTACTGGTCAGAATGACACAATCATGGTGCTTGTATACTGTAGTTCTTGGCTGTGTTCACAAATGCCTGACACAGAATAGCCGGTGCCTCTCATTTTACCCAAAATTACAATGTGGTAGTCTGATTGTTGGTCATCTTTGTCAATTGGTCTTCCTAACTGAAGTCAAACTTTATCCAGCTGCCCTTCACTGTGCCCTTTCCATTTCAAGGGCAATTGTTTTGGCAGATGACATCCTACTCATATTTTACAAAGACATAAATTGATGCATTTCTCATTCCAGCTGATGCCTTTTGAAATACAAGGCAGCATTTTGCCACCTTAAGATTCTGTATACTGACACTGAGCACTGTTATTTGTATACACTCACCGGACACTTTATTAGGTACACCTTGCTAGTTCTGGGTTGGACCCTCTTTTGCCTTCAGAATTGCCTTAAAGGAGAAGTCCACCCTTAGCTTGTTTGGCTGGGCTTCTCCTTTGGATCACAGGCGTGCAATTCATTTTTCACACCTGTGACCTGTTTTTAACAAGAGTGTGGACTGAAGTCCGCTCTCTGCTGGCGCTACAGAAATCAGTCCAGGCACGCGCCATCCTGACAATACAGTCTGGATCCCACAGGTGCCTGGACTGACACCCATCTCAGCCTCTCAGCGAGTCCCTGAGAGCCTGAGACTGCCACTCCGTCCCTCCACAGCTCAGCGCTTTAATGAGCGAGGAGGGAGAAAAGCAGAGAGATGGTCACTAGGCATGTGCAAAAGTGAAAAATTCGTTTCGTTTCGTTTCGTTTCAATTCGTCATTTAATAAATTTCGTTAAGTTAGGTTCGTTACATGTGTTGAATTCGTTTTCGGAATTCGTTCGTTTTCGACCGAATTTCGAAAAATACGGTCGAAAGCGAAAATATTTCGTCCGTTTTTCGAATTCGTTCGTTTTCGACAGAATTTCGAAAAAAACGGTCGAAATCGAAAACATTTCAACCAGATTAGAAAACAGTCTCTTTTCGAATAGAATTTTTTTCGAATTAAATTCGAAAATATTTTTTTTTTTTTTTTTTTTTTTTTTTTTTCGAATTCCGATCGAATTTAGTCCGCGGGTATTCGATTCGGAATTCGAAAAAAAAAATTTTTTTTTTTTTTTTTTTTTTTGAAATTCGGTCGTCGAAAATGAAACGAATTCCGAAAACGGTCGAAATTTTTCGCTATTATAGCGATTCGGAAATTCGTATGCATCCGAAAGTCCGAATAATGGAAAATTCGTCCGAATTTCGATTCGGAACGAAACGAAATGCACATGCCTAATGGTCACTGACAATCTACAGCTCTCTGCTCACTGAGCTGCGAAAACCGAGCGATCAATGATGTTTGATCCCTCGATTTTCAGAGCAGAGGTGCCAGCGGATAGGTGCAGCATCCACCTAAGTATGAATCTAGAAAAAAAAGAAACCCATACTTCTCTTTTAATTCTTTGTGGTATAGATTCAACAAGGTGTTGGAAACATTCCTCAGATTTTGGTCCATAGTGACATGATCGCATCACACAGTTGTCGCAGATTTGTCAGCTGCACATCTATTATCCGTTCCCAAATCCCAAAGGTGCTCTATTGGATATGGTCTGGTGACTGTGGAGGCCATTGGAGTGCAGTGACCTCATTGTCCAGTGGTGAGATGATTTGATCTTTGTGACATGGGGCATTATCCTGCTGGAAGGAGCCATTAGAAGATAAGTACACTGTAGTCATAAGGGGATGGACATGGTCAGCAACAATACTCAGATAGGGTGTGGCATTTAAATGATTCTCAATCGGTACTACATTTTTCCAAAATGTTTCCATTCTTCCATTGTGCAATTTTGGTGAGCTTGTGCGAATTGTAGCCTCAGCCTCCTGTTCTTAGCTGACAAGAGTGGCACCCGGTGTGGTCTTCTGCTGCTGTAACCCATCTGCTTCAAGGTTCAATGTGTTGTGTGTTTGGAGATGGTAGTCTACATATCTTGGGTGGTTATTTGAGTTACTGTTGCCTTTCTGTCAACTTTAACCATTCTGCTTATTCTCCTCTGCCATCAAAAAGGCATTTTCGTCCACACAACTGCTGCTCACTGGATATTTTCTCTTTTCTCGACCATTCTCTGTAAACCCTAGAAATGGTTATGTGTGAAAATCCCAGTAGATCAGCAATGTTTAAAATACTCATACCAGCCCATCTGGCACCAACAACCATGCTGCCAAAATCAAGATGTTAAAAATCACTTGAATCCCCTTTCTTCCCCATTCTGGTGCTCAGTTTGAAGTCCAGCAAGTTGTCTTCATCACATCTAGATTGCCTAAATGCATTTTCTGCCATGTGATTGGCAGATTAGCAACTTGTTATCAAGCAATTGAACAGGTGTGCCTATTAAAGTGGCCGGTGAGTGCATTTGTACATCACTGACATTTACTAAGCACTTCACATACTTTAACCACTTGCTTACTGGGCACATATACCTCCTTTCCTGCCCAGGCGAAATTTCAGCTTTCAGCACTGCGTCGCTTTAACTGACAATTGCGCGGTCGTGCGACGTGGCTTCCAAACAAAATTGAGTCCCCCCCTTTTTTTCCCACTAATAGAGCTTTCTTTTGGTGGTATTTGATCACCTCTGTGGTTTTTATTTTTTGCGCTATAAACAAAAAAAGAGCGACAATTTTGAAAAAAAACACAATGGGGCAGATTCACAGAGAAATGGATTAACGTAGCGTATCAGAAATACACTACGCCGCCGTTTTTTACCTTGCTCTACGTGGAATTCAGGTAGATTTTCTACGGTAAACGACGGCGGCGTAGTGTATTTCTCCCGTCGCAATCCATCTGCGCGCGAGTAGGGGGCGTGAAACATTTAAAATTAGGCGCGTTCCCACGGCGATCGATCTGCGCATGCTCCGTTCGCAAATTTCCCGCCGTGCATTGCGCGAAATCACGTCGTGACGTCATTCGTTGTTTATGTAGCGTACTTTACGGCCGATCCACGTCCCGACGAGTTACGTAAACAAAATAAAATTTTAAATAAATTCGAAGGGGGAACGACGGCCATACTTAACATGGGCTATGTAAAGTTAGAGCAGCAAAAAGCTGCTCTAACATTACGTATAAAAAAATAGACGAAAACGATTGCGACGCCGCTCGTATGTTCGTGAATCCCCGTAAAAACACATTTGCATATCCCGACGCACCAAAACGACGCGAACTCCTCCCAGCGGCCGCAAATAGATGGCAGCGTAGATCCGAAGGCTTACGAAGACGTAAGCCTCTCGGATCGAAGCCCGAAGTCGGCGTATCATGGTTTGAGGATTCAAACTAGTGATACGCCGCGCGAAATTTGAAATTACTCCTGTCTAACCCCAGTTAGACAGGCGTAATTATTTTGTGAATCTGCCCCAATATTTTTTACTTTTTGCTATAATAAATATCCCAATTTAAAATATATATATATATATATTTTCTCTTTTTATAACGATACGTATTCTTCTACATATTTTTGGTAAAAAAAATAGCAATAAGTGTATAGTGATTGGTTGTTTTTACTAGTAATGGCGGCGACCTGCATTTTTTTGGGGACTGCGACATTATGGCGGACACATCGGACACTTTTGACACATTTTTGGGACCATTCACATTTATACAGCTGCTGTTATAAATATGCACTGATTACTGTATAAATGTGACTGGCAGGGAATGGGTTGACCACTAGGGGGCAGGGAAAGGGTTAAATGTGTTCCCTAAGAGTGATTCTAACTGTGGTGGGAGGGGACTGACTGGGGGAGGTGACCGATCTGTGTCCCTATGTACAAGGGACACACCATCGGTCTCCTCTCCCCGACAGGACGTGGATCTCTGTGTTTGCACACAGAGATCCACATCCTTGTCTGTGTAACAGCAGATCGCGGGTACCTGGCAGACCACGTGGCCGCCAGGCACGCGCATGGGCACCTCAGGGACGTGGCAGGTACGCGTGTGGAAGAACAGGACAACAACGAAAACAATAGGAAAGCACTCACATTGGCCACATCCGTATATATTTAGGGAAAAATAAACAATTTCTAAAAGTAGTAATTGATGGTCGGACTTTGAGGCAAGACAGAAGTATATATAAAAATTATTGTTTTATTACAAAATAGAAAAATATACATCAATAATGAAAAATATACATAAAAAAACATATAAATAGTAAATAGATATGGACAAAATCCTTTGAAGTCACCTACGCGTTTCGCCGTTGGGCTTCCTCAGGACGATACACAATAATTTTTTACAGTGTACAGGTATTATTTCATTGTGTCATCTAGAGCACCATGATGGATACAGCCATCCAGAGAGTTCGTGGAGCATTCCACAGGGATATAGTAGAATATCTAGAAGATTTATGGGGATGTTCCAAAAGTATCAAAAAAGTGTCAACCATCAGTGGCAGGAATAACCTCTACAATCAATGGGACTTCAATGAAGTTTGGAATGAAAAGAAAAAAGGATTCAAATGCTGTTTAAGCAGTCAGCAGTGCGGGACAGTAAAGTCCAGAAAAAGCCAGCAGCCTTTGAAAACAGATATGAACGCATGTGCCCCAGGGTAATAGCCTGTGCTATAATTTTTCCTTTTTTCTTTTCATTCCAAACTTCATTGAAGTCCCAATCAAATGTGGATAGGGAAATAACCTAAAATAACATAAAATACATTAAAACAAATCTTGACAAGCAGGAACCTTCCCCAATGAAGGGACACTATTCCTCCCACTGATACCAATGATGGGGCAATATTTCTCCCACTGACACAAATGATGGGACACTATTCCTCCCACTGATACCAATGATGGGACACTATTCCTCCCACTGATACCAATGATGGGACACTGTTCCTCCCACTGATACAAATGATGGGGCACTATTGCTCCCAATGCTTTTCCAAAATAGCCCAGCAGACAAATCCGATCAAATCGGTCTGTCAGACCGATTTGATCGGATTTATTTAGTCGTGTGTGTAAGCGGCCTTTCAGTACAGGTTTCATTTCAATGACTTGCCCTTACAATGTGCATGAATGTAAGCATTGCGAAGTTGCAAAAGCTGAACTCCATTTCGCGGCACAGGCATTGTAAAATTATGAAAGAAATACAATTCATCTAGACAATGCTGATGATTGTATCTGGAAATATATATTCTGAGAGGAAGCTGCGGTAACAGAAGTATTACACACTATAATTTTACGAGCCCATTGTCTGCACCATGGTCTGGAGGCAGCAGTCATTCATAGACTGGAAGGCGATGGCATCTCTCGTTAACTTTATTGTAGATAGGATGAGAAAGTATCAAGAAAGCATCTTACTCATAGCCGAAGCTCGGGAAAGAAACATTTTCCATCAGATAAAATCTCACATATAGAACTCGCCGCCACCTCAGCAGCCCACCGCGTCTTTTCTGACATTTCAAAGGAGGAAGTGGCTTTTAAAATACAAAAATACTTTTTTTCGTCATTTGTAGAAAAGCCTCTAGCTGAAACTGAGATCTCACACAGGAGATGAATATTTCAGACAAAACTAGCGTTTAGCAAAAGAACATCTCGCATGCTGTTAGTTATTCTTTAAAGAACACTTCATTCAAACATGAAAAATTTTATTTTAAAAGGGACTCAAGGGGCACTTCCTGTTGATTGGCTTGTGTTTTCATCTGGGGTTGTGCAGCTGATTGTCCCACTTACTAAATCTCTAAAGGCTCACACTGTTGCAAAGCGGTAATGTGTGTATTATTGTGTTCATTACCTCAACGTAGAAAAAAAGGGGGAATTTGTGTATGGGTGTGCTGTGGTGTAATTCATTCTTAAAGCGTTACTAAACCCAGGAACCTGCATTCACTATATCTGGTCTCTCACAGTACACAGAACATGGAAATGCAATTATAAATTATAAATGCCTTTTCTCATCTGCAGTGTATAACAGTCTTGTGACTTCTATCAGTGCCTGATTAAAGCTTGTAGGAGAAGTTTTCATACTGCACTGGCTGTCCTATCAGGAAGCAGGATCCCTGACCCTCTGTCTTGACAGTGCTGTTTGGCCCTGTGCTGATCACATGCACTCTCTCAAGAAAGAAAAAAACTATCTAGCAATACACACCAAACTGAGCATGTGCAGAGTGACTCCAGTAACTCTGTCTTATCCGGGCATGTTTTGGAGACAATGCAAGAAGAGGAAGATTTGTGAATACAGGAACAAACAGCCTTGTTTACCAGGTTTACCAGGTACCTTAGGTTCAAAAGTGAGTATAACAAGCATGCTTTACTGCATATATATAGACTGATTTTACTTTGGTGGGGATTAGTAACACTTTAAAGGCAGACCAACAAACCTTGCAGCTCACCACTGTGCTGTGTGGTGCTGCATTACAAAAAAATGCACAAAAAAAAAGTGCATTATTTTTTGTAACACAGCACACTGCAATGCAGTGGTGAGCTGGTAAATGCCTTGGCCTGTCATTAAGAATGTATTGGCCGTTCTATGTTGTTTTCTTGTGATCTAATATTATAAATAAAATATATTGTAAAAATAATATTATAATATTATTATATTATAAATAAAAGTTTCTGGACTCCCAGACTTTTTGTTCATTGTTTTTATTTTGACTTTGTACTGTACATAATTAAAAATCAAACTTGGCGTAGACAGAAAGACCTGCTTACACATGTTTCATGAATTTGATGTGGAGGAACTTGAGTGGACCTTGAATGGGCACAAATTCTCACAGATACTCCCCAAAATCTTGCCAGAAGGCTGTTATAACTGCAAAGAAGGGAGGGGCAACTTTATATTAATATCCATGGTTTTGGAATGAGATGCCCAACAAGCTCATATAGGTGTGATGGTCAGGTCTCCACAAACATTTGTCCATATAGCAGGGCTCAAAATTTCAAGTCCTGAGCTACTAGCCAGGCCTCAAGAGTTACTCGCCACCAGTTGCCCCACCTAATTCATACACTGCCCTGCGCCTAATTGCACCCATAAACACGTTCTCGTAGATTATCTCATGGAATGACACTGTTAAATGTTTTATGCAGAATCAAGTTACAAAGTAAAATATTACCAACAACAACTTTAACAAAATAGGACAAGGCACTGGTGGCAGACCAGAGGGACAGGGCACTAGAACTGGGTCTATTCCCCATTCTCTTGCTGTCTCCTCTGCAACTCTCTCTCTCTCTCTCTCTGCCTCTCCTATTCATCTCATCATCAGGAGCCTGTGTGTGCGGCTCCACGCTTGCATGTCCCCACTTCCCCCTTTTATTCAGGCTGGCAGTGAGGAGAGGAGGTCCCATGGCTTAATGAGAATTGTAAGGAGAGCACCTGTGTACTGCTCTGCCTGTGCGCGGCTCACCAGACTACTTTTCCTGAGCATGCACCTTTCCTCTTCGGCCGCCAATCTCATCGGGACTCTAAGTGTAGGCACAGATTGGAGGGAGATTGGTCATGCAGCCCTGTCATCACTCGCCCCCAGCTTAAATCCACTCGCCAAATGCTAGTAGGCGAGTGGAAATTTTGAGGGCTGCATATAGTATAGGTTAAAGACTCTCTTATTTAATTAAAAACAGACAAAAGAGGAAAAGGTATATGAGAATTATTAAACGTTTTTTGCACAAGTTCTTATGTACCGTATTTATCGCCGTATAACACGCACACTAACTTTAAGAGGGAAGTTTCAGGAAAAAAACTTTCCAAGGCACAGTTTACCCAATATTTTCAGGGTAAAAAAGTGAGTGTCATACGCCAATAAATACAGTAATTATTCCTGAGCCTCTGTAACACTATAAAACGCCCGCAGAAGATTCCTCTTGATGTGCCGCTTTCTGTTGGCTGTCTTGGTGTCCCATTTAGAGTCATTTGAATGAAAATATTCTCATGTGTCATCTGCATTGGTGTTCCCAATGCTCCTTCTATCCCCCTGGCCCCGCCATAGGCAGTGCACAAAACAAGTGCGCTTTTCAATATCTAAATTTGTTCCTTTGACATGCTTTAGCTTCCCCCGCTCTTAACATCTCCCAGGTGATCGCCATTGTCTATAATGATGACAACATTTTACCCTGTAGATTTGCAGAATTATCTAGCCATCTGTTCTCAATAATCTAATGTTACTGTACCCTATAGGGAAACACACTCATCCACCTTTCTGTTCATACATAAATATACACATCTATAACAACATTTTCATATAGAGGAATAACGTCCTCATAGAAAATAATAAACTATTGCACATGTGCTGATATGTTATTTAATCACACAGCAGTGATTGCAGCCTTTATTGATCACAGGGATGTAAATTAAATACATTTTGACCTTTTTATAGCCCTAAATATGCTCCCTCTTACCTTCAATGACATAACACATGAACTTCAGTCCGATAGATAGGATAGTAACTGCTATTTTGTTCCCACCAGAAATAAAGGTTAGTCTTTTTGGTTCCCCCTGCTATATTAGCTGTGTTCCATTAAAATGTGCTATCTGTCATTCAGACTTTTAACTCTATGCTGCCATCTACTGGTGATTTAATAGAAATGCCATGAGTTTTACTTTTTCCATAACCAGGACTATAACCCTGAACTGCTGGAGCTGGAAATGTGATACTTATTATTATTATTTTTTTTTTTTAATTTATGGGGTACCTGACTTTAACATCCCTTACAACTGCATTCGTTTTTACTAGGCTTTTTTTCCTTGATTTTTACCTGGAAATTCGGCTAATAAGTAAACTTCCTTAAAAGAACAAGCTGTCGAGAACAAATAGTAGTTAGAGGGTTGAGACAAATCATTCAACACTGACAAGGGTGCTTGAAATGGTCAGCTTTTGCTCATTTATGTAAAACCTTTATCCCAGTTGCTGTAACTGCTTAAAAAACGTTTGCTCGAGTTGGGGTTTATTTTGATAGTCAAGTCCATCTAGGGGGTTGGGCCGGATAAGCGATGGCTCTGGTCATACACAACATAAGCACTGGGACAGTCTGAGAGGCGTTTCATCTATGGTACACCAATATTTCTGGATCAGTGAACTCAGATGCCCGCTCCCATATTCTGAGGACTGGCAAAGAAACACTCAAGCCTCCAGCTTTGAGTGGCGCTAAAAGCCTTTTTATTATCTAGAATCATTACATTGTTTCTCTTTTTAAAAAGTCGTACGTGTTTCCTGTGCTCCTCAGTTCCTTCTAGTGGCCATAATGCAATATTTTACTTCCTCTCAAAATAAATGAACATTTGTTCAGAAGAGAAAACAGCCTAAAGAACATTCACTTTTGTGCGATTCCCACAGAACAAATGTACATGTAGATTCGCTAGACAAATGTGTATGAGAATTTTTTATAAATAGATCCCTTAATGTTTTCACATACTGCTCCTCATTGGGCACATGTTTTTGCAGTCTAAACTAAGGACAACCTTTTCTTGATACAATCTCTTTAAAATAGTAAGGCCTTGTCAGGGGCGGACTGGGCCAGGTGGAAAGCAGGATATTTCCCCCCAGGCCGCTTAGATTATCTTTAAAAGGGCCGCGGTACAGGCTGTCTGTAATTTTTAATTTTTTTTTGTAGAACTCGGCCGCGGAGGCTGCCGATTGGCTGGCTGCTGCTGGCAGGCTGCACTGCATTGTGGGAGTTGTATTTTGGCCGCTGCGTCCGCTGATTGGCTGGCTGCTGCACAGGCTGCACTGCATTGTGGGAGTTGTAGTTTGGCCCTGCTAAAGTTAAGGAACTTATCAGCGCAGCAAACTACAGCTCCCACCTCCCAGGAGCCTTAGGGCCAGGCAGGTCATGTGACACGTCAGGGGAGGGACACGGTACGAGCGGGCTGGCTGCAGAGACTTGACAGAGAGAGTGACACAGACTGACTGAAAGGCTGCAAAAGTAAGATGACCTGCCTTTCAAAACTTTATCACTGTACTGTATGGGCACCAGCAGACTCAGCCAGCCACTCCCCCCGCCATGAGACTCAGCCATGAGTCCCACCCCCCTGTATGGCGCGCTGTGTTTCTCCTGAGTCCTGACTGAGATGAGGTCTCTGTTTCATCTGCTCTTCCACCCGGCCGTTTTTCAGCCCCCCCCCCCCCCTCCGTCAGCCCCCCCCCCTCCCCTCCGTCAGCCCCCCTCTCTCTGAGCAACCTCCCTGTCGGCAACAACCTCCCTCTGTCAGCACCCTTCCATGTCGGCAAGCCCCGCCCCCTGTCGGCAAGCCCCGCCCCTGTCGACAAGCCCCCCTCCCTGTCGGCAAGCCCCCCCTCTGTCAGCACCCTTCCATGTCAGCAAGCCCCCTGTCGGCAAGCCCCCTGTCGGCAAGCCCCCTGTCGGCAAGCCCCCCTCCCTGTGTCGGCAAGCCCCCCTCCCTGTGTCGGCAAGCCCCCCTCCCTGTGTCGGCAAGCCCCCTTCCCTGTCAGCAGCCCGCTCCTCTCTGTAAGCCACCCTTCTCTTTAAGTGACCCCCCTCTGTAAGCCTGCCCTTCTCTGTAAGCCACCCCCCCGTCAGCCCCCTCTCTATGAGAAACCCCCCTGAAAGCAACAACACCGTGTCAGCCCCCTTTCTGTCAGCAAGCCCCCTTCTGTGTCTGCAACCCCCCTGTCAGCCCCCCTCTCTGTCAGCACCCCCCTGTCAGCAGCCCCCCTCTGTCAACAACCCCGCCTGTAAGCCCCCTTCTGTCAGCAGCCCCCCCTTCTCTCAGCCTGCCCCTCTCTGTAAGCCACCCCCCACTGTCAGCCCACCCTTCTCTGTAAGACACCCCCTCTGTCAGCAACCCACCCCTGTCAGCCCACCCTTCTCTGTAAGCCACCCCCCTCTGTCAGCAACCCCCCCTGTCCACCTCCCTTTCTGCCTATGTCAACCCCCCTCTCTATCAGCAGCCCCCTCTCTGTCAGCAACCCCCCTTTCTCTGTCAACCCGCCCCTCTCTGTAAGCCACCCCCTCCCCTCTGTCGCCTACCCCCCTCCTCTATCAGCTACCCCCAAATGGCATGCAAACCCCTCCTCCGCTCCAGCAGGGCTAATGTCCTGCAGCCGGGTCACACTGCACTGTCTGTCTGTGCACTTTCTCTCCCACCCAGCTGCCGGAACCGATGCCACCCGAGACAGTAAATGGAGGGCCACTGAACCATGTCCTAGCAACCAGCGATGCTTTTGCAGGAGAAAGCGTGGTATTACAGACCCCGCCTACTTACAGGTTCACACACACATCTTTGCAGCGGCTCCTGGAAGGTACGTTTTTTTTTGTCTCGCTGTAAAGGAGGTCTCTATTGGGGGGGGGGGGGCACAGGCACTGATATTAATCTGTTGTGGGATGCCTGTGGATTGCTTTTGAATTTTTTTTGTAATTAAAATGCTGCTGACACCGTCCACTGCTCTACTGACACTGTCCACTGCCCTACTGACACCGTCCTCTGCCCTACTGACACCATCCACTGCCCTACTGACACCGTCCACTGCTCTACTGACACCGTCCACTGCTCTACTGACACCGTCCACTGCTCTACTGACACCGTCCACTGCTCTACTGACACCGTCCACTGCTCTACTGACACCGTCCACTGCTCTACTGACACCGTCCACTGCCCCACTGACACCATCCACTGCCCCACTGACACCGTCCACTGCCCCACTGACACTTTCCTCTGCCCTACTGGCTGACAGTGTCCACCTTTAGGGTAGGCTTAAAAAAATTGCTGTGC
The DNA here is from genome assembly GCA_029574335.1 of Rana kukunoris. NCBI lineage: Eukaryota > Metazoa > Chordata > Amphibia > Anura > Ranidae > Rana > Rana kukunoris. The sequence continues at coordinate 25,893 of JAJQKJ010001300.1, forward strand.
GCGACGAAAGTGTTCGGGTTTGGCTTGAAAAAAAGGTGGAAACCCTACCGCCAGCAGACTTGGCCAACAATGGGCCACCTGACTGGACTTGCCCCCCAGGCCTAAGGCTGCCAGTCCTCCCCTGGGCCTTGTACACACGAGCAAATAGATTTGAACAAATCTGTCTGCTGGGATGTATTGGCTTGATCGTGTACACGCGATCAAACCAAAATCCCCGCCGGCAGACAGCGCACTGACGTGTCGGTGACGTGGCGGTGACGCCGCCACGTCACCGCATCAGGAAGTTAAACACTTCTGCGCATGTGTCGAAATCATTCGACGCGTGTGCGAGCAGATATGTCTGCTGGTTAGCATACTAACCAGCAGACATGTCGGGCGGACGGGTTCCCAGCCGACAGATTTGAAAGCATGCTTTCAAATCTGTCGGGTGGCCAAATCCGTCTGTTTGCCCATACACACGATTGAATCTGTCTGCTGAAACGGTCTGGCAGACCGTTTCCAGCAGACAGATTTGATCGTGTGTACGCGGCCCATATCTGCTGAAACTGGTCCGCAGACCAGTTCCAGCGGACATATCCGATCGTGTGTATGGCTAGCAGACAGGTTTCCAGCAGACAAAAGTTTTAAAGCATGCTTTAAAACTTGTCTGCTGGGAAGCAGTCTGTCGGACATGTCCGCTGGTTAGTACGCCTAACCAGCGAACCGAAATCCCCTGCATGCGTCGAATGGATTCGACGCATGCGTGAAAGCATTTCACTTCCTGGTTTGGTGACGTCGCGGCGTCAACGTCACCGCCACATCACCGCGCTGTCTGTCCGCGGGGATTTTGGTTTGATCGTGTGTACAACCATCAGACCAAAATCTCCCAGGAGACATGTCCGATGAAAACGGTTCGTCGGACCGTTTTCATCGGATATGTCTCCTCGTGTGTACGCGGCCTAACAGTGATTCCTTAATCATGAACTGTCTGGTTCCTACTTCCAAAATAGTAGCCGACACAAAAATCTTAAAGGCTGTATATAAAGTCTGTACATTATTTTTGTACTTTGTCACAGGAAGAATACATTAATTTTTTTTAATTACAGGTTGCAGTCTGCCCACTGTCTCCCTCAGAAATTGTACCCTTTTAAAAAGGCTAAGATTCTGTGCAGCCAATCTGTACTATTTAATATATATATAAAGTGCAGCGCAAACCATGTAGACAATATAATAAATTGTGATAAATATATAGATAAAGTTCAAACAATTTGTGTCAAAAAGAGGAAAAAATGTCTGTAGACCATTCGATGAGACAAAAAGTTGAAGATCTTCACCATGTGAAAGAAAACAAGGGTAGCAAGTATAGAAGCTTATCCCTCCACCAGTGCAGATGGCTACTCTCACCTTAGAATATGACCCCTGGGTTAGCAGATGGTCATTAGGGCATAAAGAGAACCGGAAGTGAAGTAGATCTCCTATTTGGTGGTCTCAGCATGGATGCCGGAACGAGGGGACATGGAAGAAAAAACAACCATCTAAGAGCTTCCGCTTGATCACTACTTTAATCAGATAGGCAGTTGACAGGCTACTCACATTTGATCAGAAGTTAACAGGCATGTACATGTATAACAGCTCACAGAGTTCCCCAGGAAGGACACCGAGCGACGTGTAAGGCTCCAAAAACCCCTGGATGCGTTGCGTGAAAAACACTTCCTCAGCAGGGTGGAGTGGAGAATCAGTACTATTTGTAGTCTCTGTCTTATAGAAAAAATATATATATTTCTATATGAAAGCTGCCTTCTCTCTCCCTCTGAAACTGCATCCTATTACAAATTATTTATTTTTTATTTATTTTTTGGCCTCTCCAAACAAGCCTAAAATCTGCGGTACAATTCTATAAAATGTTCTTGCCTTCAGAAAAAAAGATAAAACATTTATTTCAACATGCAGTCAGCCTGCTCTCTCCTTCTGAAATTGGCTCCTAAAGGGGTGAGATTAATTGAATCAAATTTTTAAAACTGTATACAGTCCAATGTATGCCTGCTCTCCCCCTTTAAAACAGCGTCCTATCCAAATAGGCTTAGAATCTGTGATCCAATTCACAGAAAAAGATAAACAATGTTTTATTTACAGATGCAATCTGCTTGCTCTCTCACTCAGAATTTGTGACCTCTCCAATAAAAGCTCAAAAGGTGTGCTGCAATTCTGTGCAATTTGTAATTTTCACAGCAAAAAGTGTTATAAAAATGCATTGTTTACTGTGAAAATGACAATTGCAGTTTAGAAGTTAACCACTAAGGGGCACTGTAGGGGTTAAGTGTGACCTCATATGTGTTTGTAACTGTAGGGGGCGGGGCTGGACGTGTGACTATGTCGTTCCCTATATCAGTGTTTTTTTGTTTTTAATTGCACAGAATTGCAGCACACCTTTTAAGCTTTTATTGGAGAGGTCACAAATTCTGAGGCAGAGAGCAAGCAGATTGCATCTGTAAATAAAACATTGTTTACCTTTTTCTGTGAATTGGATCACAGATTCTAAGCCAATTTGGATAGGACGCTGTTTTGAAGGGGGAGAGCAGGCATACATTAGACTGTATTTTTTTAGAGACAGTTTAAAACAGTTTTAAAAATTTGATTCAATTAATCTCACCCCTTTAGGAGCCAATTTCAGAAGGAGAGAGCAGGCTGACTGCATCTTGAAATAAATGTTTTGTCTTTTTTTCTGAAGGCAAGAACATTTTATAGAATTGCACCGCAGATTTTAGGCTTGTTTGGAGAGGCCAAAAAAATTAAAAAATAAATCATTTTTAATAGGATGCAGTTTCAGAGGGAGATTTGTGCAGAAAGGGTACAAAAAAGAAAGCCTGGAAGAAAATATAGAGCAAGTCCAAAAGTTGGATAGACAAACGTTGGTCTCTGATCGGGTGGCCAATTTGAATTCTAATAATGATAAGCATAATTTCAGAATCACTCTAGATTATAATGTCCAGCATAAAAAATGTGAGAGAATTATCGCAAAAAATTGGTCCATTCTAAAACAGGACAAGATTCTCGGACCTGTTTTACCTGTAAAGCCACAGTTCATATATAAAAAAGCGCCCACACTTAGAGACCATTTGGTCTCTAATCCCCCCACTATTTCTAATAACAGAATGTTTAAATTCTTGGGTGGTTTTTATGCATGTGGACGATGTGTCCCATGCAAGCACTCAAAAGTAAACATTAAGAAAAGAAAACAGTTTTTGGCCTCTGCAACCAATAGGGAGTATGATATTAAACAGCTGATTACTTGTGATGCAGTCGGGGTAGTTTACATGTTGGAATGTGACTGTGGACTTCAATACATTGGTAGAACGTCCAGACCCCTACATGTCCGACTTGCTGAACACGTTAATAATATCAAAAAAGGAAAAACAACGCATAACGTCTCCAGGCATTTTAAACAATTCCATCTAAAAAAACCCTAAGGGTTTACATTTTTGGGGCATTGAAAAAGTCAACCGACATTGGAGGGGGGGTAATTTTGGTAAAAAAAAAAACAGGATGCGCTACAAACGTAAACAAAACGAAATAAATGTCCACAGGTGATAGTCATAAGACTAATGTCCATCTGATCCAATCAAAAAGCAAATGGATTTCACAGTTTTAAATTAATTAAAAGGGTCAACACCAGTGAATAGAAATGTGAATAATGTTGATAAACAAGGTGACACTCTAATTCAAAAGTGCTGATAGAAGATCCTCCACCTTGAAGAAAATTATGTCTGCTTACCAGAACTCTGGTGGCCCCTTATTTAAAAGAGAACCCCAGATAGCACATGATTATCCACTAGGAGGGAGATGTAGAGCCAGGTCACTTGTCGATCACGATCGGCAGCAAAACAGGATTGAATCCTCGGAATGGATTTCCAGGGAAAAACGAAAAGGCCGCAATAGTGTAATACTGTCACTTTAAAATTTATTGAGAAGACAAAAATTTTAATTTTTAATTTTATCCGACAACTAAGTAAAGGGGAATCTTATTGGATACACGAGACACACATACTTTGTCCTGATGATCTAAACGTTGACTTTGATGTTAATTGTTTTATCACCAATCGTTGACTATATCTTTTTATGTTGTAATATTTTTAACTATTTTTTTATATTTTTTTTAAATATTTATGTATGTTGTATTTATTATCTGTGGTTGGCTGCAGTTGATTTCACGCAATTTTATATCTGTTTACTGTTTTTTTTAGATCAGATATTTTTTTCTATCTAGTGTATACATAATTACAAGAATTTATTGTTTTTACTCATATACAAAATATATATATTTCCTTGCCATTATATAGAAACATTTGTGGTCATTTATATATTTATATATGACCATGTTCTTATTCTTATTTTAATGGGGATTCGTGTCTGATATTTTCAGAGTCTGTGCTAATGCATCGGATCTCAGGATGATACATTGATTGTTGTTTACATCTTTGGCAGTGTCATGGTGAGGGGCGTCTGCTTACCACAGTCACGCCCGCCAATGTAGGTCACATGACTTGATATTGGGTTATGTCTCCTCCCCGCCTCTATACCGTATCATGTGATGCAGTGTCTGATTGTTATGGCAGCAGGCTACCATTAAACTGGGTGTACGACGTCTCTCCTCACATCGGCTGAAGAATTCCCCACCTAAGGGACGCATCATTCGGTAGGGAAGGACGTGACGTCACCCGCATCCTTCTACTGTGTTATACATCTCGCTGTTTATCCTGCCACTGGTTTTAGTGCCTATGTTTGTAAGTTTTTAAGTTTATATTAAAAATTCATATTGTTATTACGGAGAGCTCTATGGATTGTCTTCTCTTTTTATGATTGGACCTACCCCCCATTGAATTATTTGAGAGTTTGATTGCTGGGTCTCTGTTGGAGCTTATGCTTGGATTATACCCTTATGGGAAAGTGCATTTGACCTTATCTAACAGAGGGTCTATCCTGTGAGGTGAGCGGCCATTTCTGTCATTGGTGGAGGTTCTTTACTATACAGTATACCATGCTTATCACCTGCATGCTTCTACATACAGTCACGTTTTGAAGATCACGTGGAAGACTTCTTTATGGACTTGTTATCAGCGTGGCAATATGTCTTGTATATCTACCTTAGGAATTTTTTGAATTGACTCCTAGTGTTCAGCTGCTCACTATTGTGTGTTTATTGCGCTGATATGTTTTCTGTTTACATTTTAGGATGTACCACTCTTTCTTTTTGTTTTCCTTTCTTTCCCTTTTATCTCTATCCTAATCCTAATCCTAAAGGGTCTCTTCCAGCCCCTCCCACTTCACATTCCTCACCGGTCAGCTGACCTCTAGTCTCTGCCCCCCAGCCATTCTGTGAACTGAATGGGTGGCCGCAGGCTCCAGGAACAGCCCTGCTGGGTGGCTGCAAAAAGGCTGGGAGAGCAGTGCAGGCTTCAGGAACAGCCCAGGATGCGGTGACCCCTGGCCAATCGTCATTTGACCCCCAGGTTGAGAACCACTGCTCTAAACTCAACTGCCTAGAAACGATTATAAATGACCCTGTGTACATGTACTAATAAGATAACATAAAGGAGAGTTTTTGCAGTGCTCTTTGCGGTGCTTGCTGCATTTTTGACACGCAATTTTATCGCGATTTGCGTTTTAATTCTCTGTACTTTTTCCACCTTTAATGTGGCCTATAAACTGTACAGCTCAATTGAAAGACAAACTAAAATCTTTTAGGGGGAGGAGTAAAAATTAAAAAAACGAATGCGATTGCATAAGTGTGCACACCCTCTTATAACTGGGGATGTAGCTGTGTTCAGAATTAAGCAATTACATTTAAACTCATGTTAAATAGGAGTCAGTACACACCTGCCATCATTTAAAGTGTCTCTGATTAACCCTAAATAGTTCAGCTGGTAGGTCTTTCCTGAAATTTTCATAGTCGCATCCTACAGCAAAAGCCATGGTCCACAGAGAGCTTTCAAAGCATCAGAGGGATCTCATTGTTAAAAGATATCAGTCCGGAGAAGGGTACAATAGAATTTCCAAGGCATTCGATATACCATGGAACACAGTGAAGACAGTCATCATCAGGTGGAGAAAATATGGCACAACAGTGACATTAACAAGAACTGGACGTCCCTCCAAAATTAATGAAAAGATGAAAAGAAAACTGGTCAGGGAGGCTGCCAAGAGGCCTGCAGCAAAATTAAAGGAGTTGCAGGATTATCTGGCAAGTACTTGCTGCGTGGTACTGTCAGGTCACCTGTGGCCAGATGACAAGTGCAGCCCGTTGGAGTCAAGGGTGCACCACAAGGTAGTGAACCCTATAGCAGACTCCTGTGGATGGACCACAGAGAGGATATGGAGGAGAGGTTCACTGGGGCACAAACAGGGACCCTACAGGAGGCTTGAGCCCAAGATTCCCCAGGGCTTGGAGTGTAAGATCCAGCTGGTAATCACCAGAGTCTCTAGTGGTGAGGATGGCCTTCGCTGCAACTGGATCCAAGTCGCGGCCCCCAGAGTCCTCTAGGTCACGCTTTGTAGGGAGAGAGGGGAAGAAGCCACTCAGGACACAGATAGTGAGGGATAAGCTGAGGACGGGGCAACAGGCAGACGATGATAACCAAGGGACAGGCCAAGTGTCAGGGTCACAGGCAAACAGGAGTAGGCGGAGACAAGCCAAAATCGGTACACAGAAATAACGTAGCACACGGCAAGCAGGAACACAAAGCTAACAAATAACGTTTGATCAGTAAAGCAGACCTGCAGTGAACTGGTTAATATAGAGTTCCTGGGATGGCCTGGGGTGGAGCCATACAGGGAGGAGAGATGATAAAGGCAGCCAGAGAAGAGAGTCTGGCCTCTAATGAACAAATGGAGAGAAAGGTAAGCTGCCAGACATATTACATATCCATGACAGGTACATGTGACAACAATCTCCCGTATTCTTTATATGTCTGGGCTATGGGGTAGAGTGGAAAAATGGAAGCTTTTTTTTTTTTACCAAGAAAAACATCTGTGTGTTGCTACATTTTGCAAAAACACACCTGAAGTCTCCCAAAAGCATGTGGGCAATGTGTTCTGGTCTAGGTTTAACTTTTTGGCCATAATGCCAAAAGACATTTTTGCCGCGAAACAATACTGAAAATCACCAAAAGAACACCATACCCACCATGAAGCACGGTGGTGGCTGCATCATGCTTTGGGGCTCTTTTTCTTCAGCTCGAAGAGGGGCCTTAGTTAAGGTAGAGGGAATTATGAACAGTTCCAAATATCATTCAATATTGGCACAAAACCTTCAGGCTTCTGCTAGAAATCTGAACATGAAGAGGAACTTCATCTTTCAGAATGACCATGACCCAAAGCATACATCCAAATCAACAAAAGAAATGGCTTCACCAGAAAAAATATGAAAGTTTTGGAATGGCCCAGCCAGAGCTCAGACCTGAATCCCATTGAAAATCTGTGGGGGTGAGCTAAAGAGGGCTGTGCACAGGAGATACCCTCGCAATCTGACAGATTTGGAGTGTCTTTGAAGAGTGGGCAAATATTGCCAAGTCAAGATGTGCCATGCTGATAGACTCATACCCACAAGATAGTGCTACAATTAAATCAGAAGGTGCTTCAACAAAGTATTAGTTTATAGGTGTGCAAACTTATGCAACCATATTATTTTTCTTTTTTCTTTTTACTTACCCCCACCTAAAAGATTTCAATTTGTTATTCAACTGAGTTGTACAGTTTATAGGTCACATAAGAGGTTGAAAAAGTTCTAAAATGATTTAACTTTGTCTAATTTTTTACATAACAGAAACCTAACATTTTAACAGGGGTGTGTAGACTTTTTATATCCACTGTACTTTGCAGCCAATGTGCTCTGTTTGGCTGTTGTCTCTGCAATATGGCACAGTCATTTTTTTAATTCAGCATAACAACTGCCTCATCTCTGGAATTTATGTTTTAGGTTTTGAAGTGTTTTGATGCACTCGGTGTTGACATTTTGTTAAACTTTAAAATTTATTTAGGAGGATCACAAGCTATGCTATTGTAGCAAGGTCCCAGGCCTCCTTTGGTCTAATGAGAACCTCCAGGACCAGAGACAACTGACATCCTTCTGTATATGGTGGGTTGTGAGACATGGTGGGTGCAAAGTTATTCAAGTTATTGGGCGCCAGACACTTCTTGAATCCAAAAGAGAGTTTATTTCTCTTAACAAACTTTTTTTGGGGAGAAATGGTTAGGACCAGGACACGCTTAGGTAGTTGCAAGATGAATTGGCAGACTTCTACAGTAGGACAGCAATGCTGGGAAAGGCAGCTAGCAGTATGCCACATCTGCAGTGCAGGAATGCGGTCTCCAATGGCAACAGTCTTTATCAGTTCCTAACACAAAGCGTAACAGTTCTTTTACTTCCACTACAATTACTTCTTCTTGTAGTTCTTTAGCCCACTGTGCTCCCAGTCTCTCGGTAGACTAGATGATTCACTGACATTGAATCCCTTGAGCTCCTCCAATCTTTAAGGTGGTATCTTCCTCACTGTCTCTGCTAGGTCCCTAGTTTGGCACTCAATATACCTCTTAAGCTTCACCCCAATGGCCTGCTCGGTCCCTGGCTTGACACACAAGGCTGCTCTTCAATCATCACCTTCGATGGCTGGGTACCTGGCTTGATACCCACTGGCAGGTAAATTTAGGAGCAACCCTGCCTAAACACCAGGATGCTACTATGAACCGTTTTTGGTAGTTTGTATTGATTATAATATATTTTAGCTTAAATGTGTCTGCTAATTTCACCACTCAATTATGGCCTATTATTGCTATGAATAAAAAATAAGTTTCTTTGCAAAAATAAACTAGTAATAATTTTTGGAGTGGAAATCGATGTTGGGTTGCTGCTGCAGTATGTAAGCTAAGGAATATTTAAAACTAAACATTTTTATTACTGTAGCGATATCCCCTCAAGGGCCGCTGGTTGATTTGGGATCTGCGTATTAAGTTACCTCTAAGGCCGCGTACACACGATCGAATTCATCTGCTGGAAACGGTCCGAGGGACCGTTTCAGCAGACAAATTCGATCGTGTGTACGGGCGGACAGACGGGTTTTTCCAGCATGCTTTAAAATCTGTCTGCTGGGAACCCGTCCGTCCGACATGTCTTCTGGTTAGTACACTAACCAGCAGACATATCTGTCCGCACATGCGTCGAATGGATTCAACACATGCGCGGAAGTGTTTTACTTCCTGGTGACAGTGACGTGGCGGCATCAACGTCACCGCCACGTCACCGCGCTGTCTGCCGGCGGGGATTTTGGTTTGATCGTGTGTACACGATCAAACCAATCTAACCCAGCAGACAAATCCGATCAAAGCGGTCTGTCAGACTGCTTTGATCGGATTTATTTAATGGTGTGTACACGGCCTTAGTGTTGTCCAGGGGTAAAGTGAGTGAGTAGAGCAGTGAGCGAATGTCCAATCAGTAGTTAAGATTTTCCGAATGCTTTATTTCTTGGGTCCAACACAACCAACATCAACAGGAGGCAGATAGGACAGGTTGATGAAATAAGGAAAACCTTGCAGTATCAGGCTTGGACAGGGGAGGACTGGCAGCCGTAGGCCTGGGGGGCAAGTCCAGTCAAGTGGCCCATTGAACCACACAGAGAGCGAGAGAGAGAGGGAGACTGCTCTACATTGCCCCAGAGAGAGAGATCATTTGACACTGTCTGCACAGAGAGAGAGAGAGACCGCTTGACACTGCCTGCACAGAGAGAGAGAGAGAGAGAGAGAGAGGCCACTTGGCATTGCCTGTACAGAGAGAGAGGTCACTTGGCACTGCCTGCACAGAGAGAGAGAGAGACCGCTTGACACTGCCTGCACAGAGAGAGAGAGAGACCGCTTGAGACTGCCTGTACATAGAGATAGAGGTCACATGGCACTGCCTGTACAGAGAGAGAGAGAGAGACCGCTTCACACTACCTGCACAGAGAGAGAGAGAGAGACCGCTTGAGACTGCCTGTACATAGAGAGAGAGGTCACTTGACACTGCCTGTACAGAGAGAGAGGTCACTTGGCACTGCCTGCACAGAGAGAGAGAGGTCACTTGGCACTGCCTGTACAGAGAGAGAGAGAGGTCGCTTGGCACTGCCTGCACAGAGAGAGAGAGGTCGCTTGACACTGCCTGCACAGAGAGAGAGACTGCTCCACATTGTCCGCAGTGCGAAGGGGTCTCCCTCTGTGGGGGTGAACGTTTTCCAGCCTATAGCTGCCAGCAGTGATCGCCAAAAAAAAAATAAGAAAGACGCTGGTTGTACTGAAGTCAGTTGATAGATTGAATTCTGTACAACCACATTCTGCACATAGAAAGATCGAAATTCTGCTGGTTCAGCAGAAAATTAAATCTGTCTATGGTGGCTTATACCCCTTTCACACTGAGGGAGTATTGCAGGCGCTATATCGTTAAAAATAGCGCCTGCAATCTGCTCTCAAACAAGCTGCTCCATTGTCTCCAGTGTGAATGCCGAGGGCTTTCACACTGCAGTGTTGCGCTAGCAGGACAGTAAAAAAAAGTCCTGCTATCCGGATCTTTGGAGTGGTGAAGGAGCGGTGTGTTTACCACTCCTCCACCGCTCCTGCCCATTGAAAGCCATGGGACAGCATGGCTATACCGCTGGCAATGCGCTGCTGCAGCGCTCCACTAAGGTGTGGAAATTCACTTTGAACTCCACCTTATTTCCAGAACTCTTTAGGTATAAGATGTGCAAAGAATAAATTACCTACTGAGAGTAATGGAAACAAGGTGGAGTTGAAAGTGAATTGTGTCACTATTTGGAGGGATTGGTATTTAGGGGGTTAAAACAGACAGGGATGAAATGTGATATCACCTCCTCTGCCTGTAACTTTTTAGTGAAGTGGCAGTGGCTGCTGCAAGTGAATACAGTTGTGTCTTTGGGCTCACAAGGGTTTACTGCCAGTTTTCCATAATCACAGTCCCTCAGATTTCTTTTAGGTTGCACATTTTTGCTGCATTTTCTGGATTTGCACAAAAGATGCAGCATTCAGGACGTTTTGTGCACTTTCAGAATATGCAGTAAAAATGTGCAATCTCTATGGGAATAGGGCTGGCCAACATGCAGGAATACTGTCAGTACATCCCCAGCACTGCAGAGAACACAGAGCATGCCAGACCAGTGTGAGCCCACATCATAACACCTAGGGCAAGCAAGGTACACACTGTCACAGGCTGCTAGGGAAAAATATCTTTAGCTGCAAAGAGGGGAGGGAGGAGGAGCTCACTTACTTGTATGGTCCCAGCCTCCGAGGACACTCACTGTATTGGAGCCGACTGCTCAGATTGAACTTTCCCGCCCACACATCCTCTCACATTCTCGGGCTGATCAGAGTGTGGGCGGGGAAAGAGAGCAGGTCCAGCCTCTGCCAGCCAATTCGTGTGAAGGAGGGAGGAGCTGGGCGGGCTGTGCTGTGCTCTGTACACAGACTGTCAGCCCTGAGACATCGCTGACTCGCCTCACAGTACTGGATGGAGATGCCGCACTCGGCCAGCTCACAAACTGCGCATGTGCTGTTCTGAGCTGGCGACACAGCGGCCTTTTTACAGCATATAAGAGCAGCCCAGGGGGAGAATGCATCTCTGCCCCACGGCCCAGTCCGCCCCTGGGCTTGGATGAACAGGAAAGCAAGCCAGCTTTCAGTAACTGTATATTGCGTCGCCACTCTAGCCAGAGTGGGTAAAGTGCTCCCCCGGACAGACTTCTGCAACAAGCCTGGCAGCCAGAGTGCCACTTTAGGGATGCTGGAAGGAACAGGTCCCCGCCATGTATCTGGCTCTGATTTGGTTTAAGATGCCAGGTGAGGCCTCTGCCACAGGCTCAATGCTAACAATGTGAACAACAGAGCGAATCCCTCCAGTCAATTACATTTGGGTCACAGGTTGACAGTAGAAATGTACCTGTCAGTGTATCGGTCACCCGATCCCCCATGGTTCGTTCAAGTCTCTCAGATAACCTGCCTCCGAGTTCTCCTTGAGCCGATTCCCCACCGTACAGCTCGCAGCTTAGGATCTCTTTTATAGAAGTGGGGGACCCAGTAAGGAACATAATTTTTAGGTCTTGGGGAACCTGAAAAACCCCCTTATATTTGTGGCCAGTGGAAAGATTGCCACTCTAACGCCGTGTACACACGATCTGTTCGTCTGATGAAAATGGTCTGATGGACCGTTTTCATCAGACAAACCGATCGTGTGTGGGCCCCATCGTTTTTTTGTATCCATCGGTGAAAAAACTAGGAACTTGTTTTAAAATTATCTGATGATTAAAAAAAACGATAGAAAAAAAAATTGTTTGTGGGCTCGTCCGTCGGTTAAAAATCCATGCAAAAAAAAATCCATGCATGCTCAGAATCAAGTCGACGCATGCTTGGAAGCATCGAACTTCATTTTTCTCAGCACGTAGTTGTGTTTTACATCATCGCGTTCTGACACAATCAGTTTTTTAACTGATGGTGTGTAGGCAAGACTGATGAAAGTCAGCTTCATCGAATAGCTGATGAAAAAATCCATCAGACCGTTTTCATTGGATGAATCGATCGTGTGTACAGGGCATTACGATATTGATCAGAATGCCACCCTTACATTGGTCTTGTAACTATGCAGGCACCATAAAATGGGAGGTCAATTAGTCACGGCTCTAGAAACCCCTAGTGAACCTCTGGAGGAATTCTAGGGTTCCAAAGAACCCTGGTTGAGAATGACTACTCTAGACAGTGCCCATTGTCCCAGGGCCACAGCCCAGCAAGCGGACATCATTTTACACCCACCGGAGTCTTGCTTTTCAAAGTTATTTTTTACAGTAAACTCAGCTTATATAGTAAATATATAATTTGATTTTACTGTTAAAAATAACTGTTAAAAGCAAGACTCCGGTGGGTGTATAAAGATGTCCGCTTGCCGACTTCTAACCCTAGGCTTACTGTGGACAAGTTTGGGTGTACCAAGATGGCCACGATGCAACATCACTTCAGTTGCATATTCAGATGGGTATATGCAACAGAACACCTGATAGAACACCTGCCTCATACCTCAGAGACACGCCAGCCCACTCACCAGCCTTACCGCCCAGGCATGATTGCTCACTCATTTATTTTCTCGGGGGGAGTGTGGCAGACGCAGCACTATGAAGTGCCTCATGCGCTGTGGCATTAGAAGAATTGTGATATCTCTGACTTTTCAGTCCAACAAGACTGTCTATTACTCTGAAAATTCCTCTAGCGCCGTTCTATGGAAACAGTAGGTTTAAAGAGCACACCAAATGCTTAAAATAACTTCTTTATTAACTTCACTTCTCTTCATATATAATGCTGCTGCTTTGCAGCAGACAGTCCATGTACAAAAACACGTAATAAATAAAGTATAACAAAATTATGGTTCAAATATGCAATCTTGTCATTTAACATAAGATGGTGGATATATTTCTTTCTTCAGTATTTACTCTCTCTCTCTCTGTAAGTTATTAAAGCATTCTCTGATTTCTCTGAAAGGTATAACTCTGTTGTTTGCAACTTGGTTTGCAGGGTTGCTTTAGCAGGGTTAGCTTAGTTGGGTTTGGTTTCTGAATTAGTTCGGTGACTTAGTTGTTCGGTGGAGGTATGGTATGGTATGATGAGTGATGAGTGGTGGAACTACAAGTGAACACACAGCTAGATCAGTATTCAGTTCTAATCACACTATTTACAATAAGAACATATATCTACAGTAACTGTGTAACGTACCTATTTTGCCCTGTTGCTTCCATAAAACTGCTTTGGCCTTGTGTCTGTTCTGCTGTGTCTCTGTGGTGGAATAATCTAGCAGCACATGGAATATTAGGAACCTCCCAGACAGAGTGTTTGCAAAGCTGGCTGTGACTGGTCAAGACTCTGCTCAATGTGAGATTAGCTGTGATTGGGCAAAGGCTTCTGATGAGTCACAAAAGCTTAACTCTATGCTTTCTGGCATGAATTCAACTGTTTTATTGCCTACCTACTGCTGCCATACAAACAAATGACTCTTAAAGGCATATTTTTTCTTTTGCTTCTGTGAACACAACATACAACTGTTATATGACATCAAAGCATAAAATCACAGTGAATAACTCTGCCTTTGTCTCTCACATATAAACATGTGCTCTACATTAGGTTATTAGCAGGTTGAGCTGTATATACATGTAGGTTATATTAGCTACCTAGGACAGGTTCTAGCTGGCCAGCTACAGGGAGCAATTGCCCTGTTGCCCCCCTGGATCCGCCCCTGCTGCATCAGGGGTTGGTTTGTGCCTTGCATTAGTGAGCCAAGAACTGCACAGAGACCAGAATTTACATGAATATATTAACTCAAAGCCAGCATCTCAGCCCAGGAAATAGATGGTGGTCCCAGATAGTACATGAACAAAGATGGGGCTATCCTGGAAAGAATAGCAGTGAAGGCATTGTCAGGGAGAGTAATGTGATCTCTGTGACATGTGACACATAGCTGAAAGTGTTACACTTACACATGCATGCATTTAACAGGAAAAAAAATATGTTGTAAATATGTTGATTCACTTTAAGGTGAAGAAAAAAAAGTTGATGGATTTTAAACTGCTGGTATACAGGTGTAAATGGGGAACCTGTATGGAGAAAATACCCTGAAACCTTTGTGCACAGGGTGCTGTAAGTCCTCCCACTGGATGCACACACGCATACCCTGTGCCAGCAATTTACCCATATATGCACACATACAAGTTAAACAAGTGCTTAAACTAACATTGTCCTCCAGGCAGCTGGTCTGACATATCTGTTTGTCTTCCACGTAAAGTGCCACGTGAACAAGGCTAATACATTGCAGCTGATGTTTTTAAACTGGCATCAAATACCAGAGGCATAAAATGTAAAAAGAAACATTGAAACACAGTAATAATGCAAAATTAAATACTTTTTATCCTGCTTTTTTATGTTTCTATCCTGCATGCTTTTTATGTGCTGATTGGCAAATGAAATAAGCCTTTGCATGTAGCACAAAGGTATGCCAACTTCAGACAATGCCCACCTTCTGTGAGTGCAAGACCACATAGTAGTCATTATTAAAAATGCACTTTGAGCCACAAGGAAATAATCCTCTAGCTGCTTTCTTTGATTAGAGAATGCTGCTTAACCACTTCAGCCCCAGAAGAATTTACCCCCTTCCTGACCAGGCCATTTTTTGCGATACAGCACTGCGTCGCTGTACCCAAACAAAATTGACGTCCTTTTTTACACACAAATAGAGCCTTCTTTTGGTGGTATTTGATCACCTTTGTGTTGTTTTTTTTGTTTGTTTTTTTGGCGCTATAAAAAAAGAGCAACAATTTTGAAAATATAATTATATTTTTAACTTTTTGCTAAAATAAATGTCCCTGCTTTTAAAAATCTAATTTCTTTATCAGTTTTGGTCAAGATATTTTCTTCTCTATATTTTTGGTAATAAAAATTGCAATAAGCATATATTGATTGGTTTGCACAAGAGTTATAGCGTCTACAAACTATGGGAAAGATTTATAGCATTTTTATGGCATTTTTATTATTATTATTTTTTTTTTTCTAATAATGGTGGTGATCTGCGATTTTCATTGGGACTGTGACATTATGGCGGACAGATCTGTCACTTTTTGACACATTTTTCGGACCATTGACAATTATACAGTGATCAGGGCTATAAAAATGCACTGATTACAGTACTGTGTAAATGTCACTGGCAGGGAAGGGTTTAACACTAGTAGGTGATCAAGGGGTAACTGTGTTCCCTCAGTGTGTGTTCTAACTGTAGGGGAAATGGATTGACTAGAGGAGAACACAGATTGTTGTTTCAAGCTAGTAGGAACACACAATCTGTCTCTCCTCTCCTCACAGAACAGGGATTTGTGTGTTTACACATACACATCCCTGTTCTGGCTATCGTGCGCGCGATCACGCATTGGCCAGTGATCATTGTCACCATTGGCAACGCGCATTGATTCCCCCACAGTGCAGTGGGCATGTGCACCTGCTATCCCTGCTTAAAGGACTGACGTACAGCTACGATGGCTCGCTGGATTGCGATGAACTGCCGCTGTATAATGACGGCAGCTGGTCGGCAAGCGGTTAAAGAGGAACTGCTCACATATTTTGTAATAAAAACATTACCTTCTCATACCTTCTAACTTTTTTAGATGGGAACGAGGGACCCCTATTAGCAGAAGTATGTAGGCATAGGACACACCCCCCTCCCACACCCCCTTAAAGGAGAATTTACAAAAAAATAAATATTAAACCCACAAGTTATTTTTTCTACCACTACTTTTTCTTTCTATTGGCTATTGAAATTTACAAATGCAACAATTTAGAAATTGGATGAAAGGTTTACCACTGTAAAACACTGAAAGATAAAAAGTACATTTTATATTGTGCATCATAAGACCAGGGCCTCTGCGTTTAGAAAATATATAATGTTTGTTTTAACTAATCTTATGCCCCGTACACATGTGCAGGATTTCCGACGGAAAAAGTTCTGGTTGGAAATCCTGAGGGGAAAGCCTAGACAGGAAAACTGCTTTGGTCCCAAATCCCGGCCATGTGTATGCTCCATAGCAGTTTTCCCCATAGGAAAACTGCCAAAAAACGCCAGGCAAAAGTCTGCCGGTTTTCCCGTTGAGGGAAAAAAGAGAGCTGGTTCTCTTTTTTTGTCCGGTGGTTTTTGGCCAGTTTTCCCGTCGGAAAAACTGCGAGGAGCACACACATGGCTGGCAGGGATGGACTGGCCATTGGGACTACAGGGAGTTTCCCGGTGGGCCGATGGCTCAGTGGGCCAGCTTCAGTGACAGCGGCCTGGGAGTTTCTCACTTCTGCCTAATCTTGTCCCATAAGGGGGGGGGGGGCACCAAACTGATTCTTTACCCCGGGAGAAATAATGTCTAGCTTTCCCACTGGTACTGCCTATAAGAGTAATAGTACCAGCTGTTCTACTCTAATAAAGTAAAACGGCTGGTGGCTAGTGAAGGGGGAGAGGGGGCTTGGGTGGCCGGGGGTGCAGGAGTTGTCCGGTCGCTGTGGGAGAGACCTGTCAAAGTGGGCCAGTCTGGATGAAGTCCAGGGCCAAATTTTTGTCCCAGTCCAGCCCTGATGGCTGGGATTCCTGGCCAAAAGATCTCGTCACAGTTTTCCCGTTGGGAAAACCAGCCGTGTGTATGAGGCTTTAGATGTGCATTTTAACATACAAGCACAAAGAGAAAAAAGAAAAAGCTACTATGGCAACGAAAGGGTTAACTGCTTGCCAACCTGCTGCAGTCATTTTACTGCGGCAGGTCGGCTCTCTCTCTAAAGCGGCCACTAGGGGGCGCGTGCGCGCCTCCAGCGGCCGGCGCACGCCCCCCCGCTCGCCCCCGGAGTCCCGTGCGCGTGCCTGGCGGGCACGATCACCACCGGGCACGCATGATCGCTCGTTACAGAGCAAGGACTGGGAGCTATGTGTGTAAACACACAGCTCCCGGTCCTGTCAGCGGGGGAAACGCTGATCTTCTGTTTATACAATGTATGAACAGAAGATTAGTGATTTCCCCTAGTGAGGCCACCCCCCCTTACAGTTAGAACACACCCAGGAACACACTTAACCCCTTCCCTGCCCCCTAGTGTTAACCCCTTCACTGCCAATGGCATTTTTATAGTAATCCAATGCATTTTTATAGCATTGATCGCTAAAAAAATGCCAATGGTCCCAAAAATGTGTCAAAAGTGTCCGAAGTGTCCGCCATAATGTTGCAGTACTGAAAAAAAATGCTGATCGCCGCCATTACTAGTAAAAAAAATATATTAATAAAAATGCCATAAAACTACCCCCTATTTTGTAAACGCTATAACTTTTGTGCAATAAACGCTTATTATGATTATTTTTTTTACGAAAAATATGTAGAAGAATACGTATCGGTCTAAACTGAGGGAAAAAATTTTTTTTTAGATATTTTTGGGGAATATTTATTATAGCAAAAAGTAAAAAATATACAGCCAGATTCAGGTAGAGCAGAGCATCTTTGCTCTGGAGTAACGCATCTCATTTGCGTTACGCTGCTGAAATTTTAGGAGCAAGTGCTGTTATTCAGGAAGCACTTGCTCCTAAAGTTGCGGCAGCGCATCACAAATGAGCCGGCGGAATTCAAATTGGGCGGGTACGGGGCGTGTAGTATTCTAACTAAGCGCGATCCCGCCGCCAACGTACTGCGCATGCGTCGAGTGTCCAAACATCCCCGTGCGCATGCTCCAAATTCTGTGAATGAACGTCAATGACGTCACATTCCCATTCATGAACTTTTTACGCAAGCGACGTGATTTTTTTTTTTCCCGACGCGATGACGACGCCTATACCTAACATAGGATACTCCAACCCCATGTAGGTATATCTATGCGCCGCGTATCCCGTCCGGAAACGTCGTACCGTCATTGCGTCGCTCCGGAATTCGATCGTGAATTGCCGATTTCCGCTCATTAACATATTTTTTGAGCGTAAATCGGCGGGAACGCCCCCGGCGCCATTTTTAAGTTGAAGTAACGAAACTCAGTTACGCTGCTCGCATCGGAGCTTCAACCCGGCGTTTCTTGTTTTCTGGTTACAGAAAACAGAAACGCCGGCTCAAAGTCACAGTTAGGCTGGCGGATCACTGGATCCGCCAGCCTAACTGTTCCTGAATCTGGCCCATAGCATTTTTTTCAAGATTGTCACTCTATTTTTGTTTATAGCGCAAAAAATATAAACCGCAGAGATGATCAAATACCACCAAAAGAAAGCTCTATTTGTGGGAAAAAAAAGGACGCCAATTTTGTTTGGGAGCCACGTCGCACGACCACGCAATTGTCAGTTAAAGCGACGCAGTGCCGAATCACAAAAAGTGCTCTGGTCATTGGACAGCAATATGGTCCGGGGGTTAAGTGGTCAAAGGATTTTCAAATATTAATGTAGCTCACACAACTTTCTATTATATAGGTTTACTGGTCATGTTATCCCAACTCAAGTTCTGCATTCAGGAGACAATCCTAGCTCTTATGCCTTGTACACACCATGGGAATTTCTGATGGACTAAAATCTGATGGAATTTTTTATCAGAATTCCGATCAAGCTGTCTTCCATCAGTCTTGCATACACACTGTCGGACAAAATTCCGACCGTACAAAACGCGGCGATGTGAAATAGTACGATGAGCCGAGAAAAATGAAGTTCAATGCTTCCTAGCATGCGTCAACTTGATTCTGAGCATGCGTAGGAATTTCCCCCGACGGAGTTCCACACAAACAATCGGAATTTCCGATAGGATTTTATTCCATCGGAAACATTTAAAACATGTTCTATTTTTTTACTCTGTTGGAAAAAAATCCTTTGGGCCCACACACGATAGGAATTTCTGATGAAAAAATTCTATCAGACTGTTTTCATCAAAAATTCCTATTGTGTGTACAAGGCATTAGAGTGCTACTGAACTCATGAAAGTGAAGATTTGCCACCTTATAGGAAACATCTAGAAATGTTAGAAACAGTAGCCTAAAAATGAGCCTTTTGCCTTGAATTACTCCTAAAAATATCAGTGAGTTTTCTGTGCCTAGGCACAGCTACTCTGTAGCCTCACAATTGTACTGTATATCTGCAGAGTGAGATTTAAGGCACTGCTGCCTCTGACTGCTAGTCTCACCAGACTTAGGCCGCGTACACACGAGGGGATATGTCCGCTGAAAACGGTCCGATGGACCGTTTCAGCAGACATCTCCGCTCGTGTGTATGGGCTAGCGGACAGATTTCTCCACCCGACAGATTTCAAAGCATGCTTTGACATCTATCCGGTGGGAATCTGTCCGCCCGACATGTCTGCTAGTTAGTACACTTACCAGCAGACATGTCGGCCCCCACCGCCGCCGCGCCGCTGCCGAATGGATTCGGCGCATGCGCGGAAGTGTTTTACTTCCTGGTGCGGTGACGTGGCGGTGACGCGGCGGCGTCAACGTCACCGCCGCGTCACCACTACGTCACCGCGCCGTCCGGCGGCGGGGAATTTGATCCGATGGTGTGTACACGCCATCGGATCAAACTCCCGATCGGACATATCCGATGGAAATGGTCCGCGGACCGTTTTCATCGGATATATCCGATCGTGTGTACGCCGCCTTAGAGTAAAATTTTATGTTTTGAAGTTTTCCTACTTCTTCACCATCCCCGGGTGGCGAGAAGTCTGCTCTGGTACTGGCCTCAGTTTACTCACAGTAGTCTCTAGTAAAAATGATACCTTAGTGGCGACAGATTCCCCTCTACCTCCGACCACAAGGGGTTCCCCGGCTGGCAGAACCGTTACTTCTGTTGGAATACAAGCCTGCAGACCCAACCCTATGCTGCTTTTCCTACTTCTGGATAGGCCCTCAGATAGCCTAGCAGTCAGATAGGCCTTAGGTTTCTGGACTAGTAGCCCAGGGCAAAGCGACACAAGTCCACCCAGACAGACATCCGGGTGGCACAGAATCCTGATCACCTGAATCCACCCAAATAAATAGGCTCTCCCAGCATGCCATGGGACCCAAGAAAATCTCTGCCCATTGGCTAAGACAACACCCATTCATTCAGAATCTGTCCTTGCTATTCCTTTGTCTTATCCAATGTCACCATCTACCAGGCCACCTAGTGACAGAAGAGAGAAGTGCAGCAATTCCAGAATTAGGGGCAAATCAATTGATCTCCTGATAATTGGCCAAGGCAATTATTGCCTAGCAACTAAATTTAATAGCAGACCTGCCTAAACATCAGGATGCTACAGAGTGAATAGATTTTCTTGTATGAAAACCACATTCATTGTTATACATTTTGTTCATTCAAGAACTTTTTGTTCACTCTGATCCTTCGAACTGCTTATCACTATAGTCAAAACAGTAGACCCACTAACAAACTCAAACAAATGTTCTTAAAATTAAAAATCTCAAAGGAAATTCCACAGTGTATGGCTTTGTGTGAAGTTCAACTTTCTTCAGAAGGTAATGACATTGATGAGCTTATGACATTTCAATTTTGCTAAGGTGGAGTCAGTGTATGTGGTCAGTCCTGTCACTCTGCACAGCTGAAAGAAGCTGCGCGGAATTACCAGTTCAGTGACAATGTGTACTTCATTCCATTGCATTTTATTATTTCTTTTCTGCTGGAACTAATACTTCCTAGTATAAATCTTTTAATAAACATGGATTTGTGAAAGATTTGCTTGGAAATGGGCCTAGAGTCAGATATGTTTTCATAATAAATGCTTTCATGTTAAAGCAGTGTTCCGCCCCCCAAAAAATAATAAAAAGCCAGCAGCTACACATACTGCAGCTGCTGGCTTTTAATAATAGGACACTTACCTGTCCTGGAGTCCAGCAAAGTCGGCACCCGCAGCTGATGTTTCCGTCAGCTTTTGGGTGCTGTTGCCACCATTGCGGGTAAGGGAACCTGGCAGGGTAGCCTTTTGGCCTTTCGGGTTCACGCCGGGAACCCTACTGCGCATGCACAAGGCCCCCTCCTCTCTCCTACTGGCCCTACGGTTGGGGGAGAAGAAGGGAGCCCCGCGATGACGTCACAGGCTGCGGCCCGGACTCCCAGAAGTGGGAAAGGATACCTGTCAAAGATGGGTATTCTGTCCCCACCTTCCCCCAAAAGGTGTCAATTGTGGCAACGGAGGGGGGGGGGGGGGGATCAGATGAGAGGAACTCCATTTTAGGGCACATTTTAGACAATGCTTCAAGTAACACTATATTTACAATATTATAACACATGGGGGGTTATTTACGAAAGGCAAATCCACTTTGCACTACAAGTGGACTTGAAAGTGCACTGAAAGTGCACTTGGAAGTGCAGTCGCAGTAGATCCGAGGGGGACATGCAAGGAAAATAAAAAACAGCATTTAAACTTGCACATGATTGGATGATAAAATCAGGAGATTTCAGATCTCATTTCAGATCTCCCCCTCAGATCTACAGCGATCTACAGCGACTGCACATCCAAGTGCACTTGTAGTGCAAAGTGGATTTGCCTTTCGTAAATAACCCCCACGGTCACATTCCCCAAGCCTCACATACACACTTACCAGAGCAATGGAGAGCTTCTCTTATCCAAAAATTGTAATGATTTGAATTTAGCTTGGCTGTGTGAGGCTCCACTTCCAAAGCCTGTGTCATTCAGGTCTGCAAGCCCAAACTTCCACCACAGCAGAGAGGCTTTAAGAACGATGGCGGCAATACCTCCGTGCTCTTCCTTCTGTAGTCCTGCTGCTCTTCCTTTAGCCTCATGACAGCAAGTTCATGAGCCCTGATCACTAGATATGTGCATTCGTTTTCGTCTGAATGCATTTTCGTCCGAATTTTAGGTATTTTCGTTATTGTTTTAACAAATGAAAACGAACGCACAGAATACAAAAACCGAAAGATCCGACATAAACAAGAGCTTTATTTTCATTTTCGTTGGTCGAATGTGCGTAACTTTAACTCTATTAGTCCAAGATTATTCTACATAGAGAGAAAAGATTTGACATTATAGAGAGAAAAGATTCAACATAGAGAGAAAAGATCGCTGCTGGAATTGGGTGAGGGAAGTAAAATAAAAATAATGATGATGATGATGAATGTTATTGGCTGATTGTAACCAAAGAGGAGGAGCAGTAAAATAGCTAGAACGAACTTGACAATTCAACATGAACGGCGAAGATTCGACAAAGCATTGAAAAACATACAAACGTCGAATCTGTCATTGAAAGCTGTTGATAGTTCTAAGAAGATTCGACAAGCAGCTAAACTGTACGAAGCTGCAATCATAGGGCCAGATTCAGGTAGGAGAGCGGATCTTTATTTTGGAGTAACGTTTGTCATTTATGTTACTCCGCCGAAACTTTAGGAGCAAGTACTGTTATTCACATAGCACTTGCTCCTAAAGTTGCGGCGGCGTAGTGAAAATGAGCCGGCGGAATTCAAATTGGGCGGGTAGGGGGCGTGTATTATTTAAACTAGGCGTGATCCCGCGGCGAACGTACTGCGCATGTGTTGACTGTCAGTGTGCATGCTCCAAATTCTGTCAGTGAACGTCAATGACGTCAATCCCCATTCACGGACGTTTTACGCAAACGACGCTTTTTTCATTTGACGCGATGACGACGGCCATACTTAACATAGGATACTCCACCTAGGGGGCATGTTTTTCTTTACATCGCGTATCGCTTACGGAAACGTCGGAAAGTCACTGCGTCGGGCCCGCGTACGATCGTGAATTTCCGTCTCTCGCTGATTTACATATTCTTGGCGTAAATCAGCGGGAACGCCCCGAGCGCCCATTTTAAAATTGCAGTTCCGATACGACGGC
Source organism: Rana kukunoris (assembly GCA_029574335.1). Lineage (NCBI taxonomy): Eukaryota > Metazoa > Chordata > Amphibia > Anura > Ranidae > Rana > Rana kukunoris. The sequence continues at coordinate 49,265 of JAJQKJ010001300.1, forward strand.
GAAATACAATTATGCCGCTCGTATCTGAACTCAATCCCGGCGTATCTTGTTTTCTGACTACAGAAAACAGATAAGCCGGCTCAAATTGTGAAGCGCCGTACACACGGCCGAGGTTCTCGCTGAAAACCAGCGAGAAACCTCGCTGGAATGCACATTCCAGCGAGGACCTCGGCCGTGTGTACGGTCTCGGCGAGCTTCCCGTCGGGAAGCCCGTCGAGCCGAAATAGAGAGCACGCTCTCTATTTCCTCGACGGCCCGCCTGGAAGAATGGCTGGTTGCCATTCCCGACGGGCGGGTCGCCGAATTCGACGGCCGGGAGAGAACCTCGACGGGCGGAACGATGTGTTCTGCCCGTCGAGGTTCTCTGCCGTGTGTACACGGCCTGAGTTATGCTGGCGAATCACTGATACTCCAGCGTAACTCTACCTGAATCTTGGCCATACATTTCCAATCAAATGCTCGGCCCATAGGCTATAGAAAAATGTTAATGTTGGTTGACTAGTGATAATAATTAATAAATATAATTATTACTACTCATACAACATTAGAATTGTACTATAGCTTGTAGGCGGAACATTCGACCGGAAAAGTATGATTGCAGCATCGTACAGTTTAGCTGCATGTCAAATCTTCTTTGAACATTCGACAGACACCATAAGCCTTCAATGACAGATTCAACCTTAATTAGTTCGGATTTTCGGACTAATGCAATTTCAAAAGAAAAACAAAATAGATAAAAACGAATTTCAAAAGTAACTAAAGAAATTTATTTTTGTAAAAATTTTCTATAGCCTATGGGCCGAGCATTTGACCGGAAATGTATGTTTGCAGCTTCGTACAGTTTAGAGCTCCGTCGAATCTTCTTAGAACTATCAACAGACATCATAAGCCTTCAATGACAGATTCAACGTTTGTATGTTTTTCAATGCTTTGTCGAATCTTCGGCGTTCATGTTATCCTTCTTGAGAACTGGGGCCTAAAACTGAACTGCATATTCTAGATGAGGTCTTACTAATGATTTGTACAGGGGCAAAATTATATCTCTCTCTCTGGAGTCCATACCTCTCTTATACAAGAAAGGACTTTGCTCGCTTTGGAAACCGCAGCTTGGCATTGCATGCCATTATTGAGCTTATGATCTACCAAAACCCCCGGATACTTCTCCACTATGGATCCCTCCAGTTGTACTCCCCCTAGTATGTGTGATGCATGCATATTCTTAGCCTCCAAGTGCATAACTTTACATTTATCAACATTAAACCTCATCTGCCACTTAGTCGCCCAATTAGACAGAGCATTGAGGTCGGCTTGTAAATTGACGACATCCTGTAAAGACGTTTCCACTGCATAGCTTGGTGTCATCTGCAAAGACAGTGGGCCAGATTCTCAGAAGAGATACGACGGCGTATCTCCAGATACGCCATCGTATCTCTGTTTTTGAGGCGGTGTATCTATGCGACTGATTCTTAGAATCAGTTACGCATAGATTTGGCGTAGATCCGACTGGCGTAAGTCACTTACACCGTGGGGTAGATTCACATAGAGATACGACGATGTATCTACTGATACACCGTCGTATCTGTGAGATCCGACGCTCGGATCTATGCGGCTGATTCCTCGAATCAGGTTCCGCATGGATCTCCCTTAGAGCCGACAGGTGTAAGTGAGTTACACTGTCGGATCTTAGGCTGCAATCTCCCGTCGTCCGCTAGGTGGCGCTTCTGTTATTATACACGACGAATATGCAAATGAGGAGAACCGCCGATTCAGAACCCTTCTATATGCGGGGTAAGTGCGGCGTATCCTATGTTAAGTATGGCCGTCGTTCCCGCGTCGAGTTTTGAATTTTTTACGTCGTTTACGTAAGTCGTTCGGGAATACGGCCATACGTTAACTGCGTTAACGTCGAAAAAAATGACGTCCTTGAGACGTCATTTGAAGCAATGCACGCTGGGAAATTTAGCCGGCGGCGCATGCGCAGTACAATCGGCGCGGGGACGCGCGTGATTTAAATAGTAAACTCCCCCTAGCGGCAGAATTTGCATTCCGCCGGGGGATTTACGATCCGCCAGGGCAACTTACGAGGCAAGTGCTTTCTGAATACAGCACTTGCCTCAAAAACTGGTGCAGGCGGATCGTAAAAAAGATATATCACGCGGATCTAAAGATCCGCTGATCTATGTGAATCTACCCCCGTGTTTGCAATTTTACGCCGGCCGCTAGGTGGGGTTTCCGTCGATTTCTGCGTTGATTATGCAAATGAGCTAGATATGCGTATTCCCGAACGTATTTGCGCCCCGTCGTCGTAGTTTACGTCATTTGCGTAAGCGTATGGTTACCCCTGCTATATGAGGGGTAACCTTGCATAGGTTCGGCGTACGCCATGTTAAGTATGGACGTCGGGACAGCGTCGTGTTTTTCCGTCATTTACGTCATTAGCGTAACTCGTTCTCGAATAGGGCTTTGCGTAAGTCACGTTCACGTCGAAACCAATGTATTTGCAGCGTAATTTGGAGCATGCGCAGTGGAATACGTCCGCGGACGGCGCATGCGCAGTTCGTTCGGCACGGGGGTGCGCTTATCTTAAATACAAGACGCCCACCTCCTTCCTACTTTGAATTACGCGGGCTTACGCCGGCCCTTTTACGCTACGCTGCCGCAAGTTACGGAGCAAGTGCTTTGAGAATACAGCACTTGCCCGTAAAAGCTGCGGAGGCGTAGTGTAAATGGGATACGCTACGCCAGAAGAAAAATACACCAATCTACGAGAATCTGGCCCAGAAATATTACTTTTGATCTCAGACCCAATATCATTTATAAAGATATTAAAAAGTCATACAATCATGTAATTCTTTGTACCCAGGGCTTGTTGAAAAGAGGGGCCCAGGCCCCCTAAATTTAACAGGGAGGCCCAGAGCAGTAGGAGTGGGCATAATTACTGGAACAAATACCCTTGTGGCCTTCCCTGTGTTTACGAATGCTTTAGTTTATGAATGAACAGGGGACCTCTGTATATTGCGCTTCATGTTCATTCACACTGCAGCTAGCGCTGCATAAAAAGGATTGAGGAATTTGCATCCTCAATTTCTTTTTCTGTCTCAAAAGTAAGATGATGGGTGTCTGTTTAGACCCCTGACATTTCACCAACCTCCACAAGGCTGTTTGAAAAATGTAAATAATAATAAAAAAACATAATTAAAGGTCTAGTCTCACAGGTATTCTGGTTGCATGAATAAATTGTTTCTTCATGTGGCTGGAGCCGACTGTAATGCCCCGTACACACGATTGGAAATTCCACCAGCAAAAGTCCAATGTGAGTCTTTGAACGGAAACGTCTGTAGCTATTCCGACGCATGTTTGGAAATGTTTGGAAAGCATTGAACTTCATTTTCTCGGCTTGTCGTAGTGTTGTACATCACCGCGTTCTTGACGGCCGAAAGTTCAGAGATCTTTTGTGTGACCGCGTGTATGCAAGCCAAGCTTGAGCATAATTCCGTCGGAAAAAGCATCAAAGGTTTTTCCGATGGAAAATCTGATTGTGTGTATGGGGCATTAGGCTTGGTTCACTGTCCCCATCAGCTAGGCTGTATGGGTCCCCATGGTTTCTAACAGCAGCCCTGCTTGTACCTGTACAGTTTTCCTTACAAATGTCTGGTCCAAATCATAACAAAATATAAGCAGTTGAGAATAAATGCAAAAGTTGTCTTTTTCTGTAAAATTTAAGCTTGGGTGGTGATAGTTAACTCTCATGATATATTAAAGAGACTCCAATTTACCTTTTCTCCTGTGGTAAGGCCTATTCCCGTCAGCCATGTGAACTCTCTTCTGGTAAGAGGCTCCTCTGGGAAGCACCATGTCAGCGATCAATGTTCCTCTGGCATTTTGTGGAATTTGATGCTGCATGCAATGAGAGAAACAAAGCAATCAAGTGTAAAATAAAGCAATTATATGATGGCAAGTACAGGCTACTTCCATTTGAATAATAGACAGTTTATGTGAATGGAAACCTTCCAAAAAGAAGAGCACATACTGCAGCAAACCTTGTGCTGTCTGTATGTCTTGCTTGCATCTGCATATATTTTCCTTTTAAAATCTGCAGTTGAAATAGCCAAAACAATGTCCACCTATAAGGTGACAACATTGGCTTGGTTTCCTTGCAAGGCCAGCGTTGTCACCATGTCATGTATGCTTACAGTTGGGTTTACATGCTGGGAGTGCCAACATCCAGCAGTGACAGATTCCATTGTATGACTCCCATTTTCTGCCCACCACATTTGATTGACAGCAGGAAGAACATATCCTCAGACACAGTGGTCCAAACATGTGTCTTCCATACGCTGTCTCGAAAATTACATGGACCGTGTGCGCTCTCCAACTGTACATGGCACAATTTTCTAGAAGAAAAAAAGTGAGTGTTTTTGCGACAAAAAGTGCAAAAAGTAGAAAAAAAATTGCGCTAGAGACATGGAACTTTATTGAATTAGGCATTTGCGTATGAAAGGGGTATAATACTTTAAATGGTTTTGAATACAGTGGAGGTGGATTAGAACACCTGTCTGGTTCTTTATGCTGCCTGTGCCCCCATTAGGGAGATTCTCCCTCTCTGTTTGTCCTGTTTACTGGCGTTCTCATTGAAACTGAAAGTAAAATAAAATTCAACATTTTGGGTTGTCCTCAGAACAGGCGTAGAGGGCAAATCTTCCAATAGGAATGCTAATTCTGCTGACCCTGGTGGCAACCAGGGAGTCTCTCACTTCCTGTTTTGAAACTAGTGGGGATCACTTCAGTTGTGGTGTCTACTACAATGATTTCCAGCTCCCATATTTATAGCATAAATACTTTTATTGGTTCAAGCTGGACCAATGTAACTATGTAAAATGTTCCTGAAAAAGACACCAAGAAGGTATCATAAATAAAAAAGCAGCTCAGTCTGCCATACGCACATTCAATCCAGGGTTGTCAGAACTTTATTTTTTAGTGTATCCAGGTGTTTGAATTGAGATAGAGAGCAATTTAGGACACTGTGCTTCAGTGCTCTCTGTAGTGCTCCCAGTAGACTTCAGTGGAATGGTTTAATACTACCTCACCTTCATCCGAGGGAGATGAAAAGCAGAAGGAGCCCAAAATACTAGCTGATTGGCAGCATTGACTCATGGAAGATGAAGTTTAGGAAAGAAACGTTATAATGGCAGTCATTGGATTATTATATAAAAGAAAGTGGTGCGCTGTTCAACAAACAGTCATGAGTCCTTACCCATGACAGGTCTCTAATAAATATCATGTAAGTACAGCATACATTTCTCAAAACTCATATAATATTTCATAAAAATAAAAGTGAAGTAATATAACTGTAGCGCTCACCCCCGAAGGAGCCGCTGATTGTTGTTGGGATTGGCCTACTAAGTTACCGTGATGTTGTCTAGAGTAAGGTGACCAGATTTTTTAAATGAAATCCGGGGACATATTTTTTTTTTACTAGTAATGGCAACAATCAGCGACTTTCTGCCTGTTGCTGCCCGCCTCACAGCCTCTCAAGTCTTTCACTCCGGGCCCCGGCTACTACTGGGTGGGGAGCGGAGGAAGATCACTCCTCCAGGGAAGGCAAGGAGATAAGCAAGTGGCTGGGCAGGATTTGAGCCAAGGCAGAAGAACATGCGAGTGGAGCTGAATGGGCATGCGCCCGAAACTGAAGAAATATTCCCTCCGCTCCGACCAGCAAATGATCATCAGGAAGGGGCACAGATAATGAAAAAAATACAACCCCCCTATGCTAGTAGGCACGGCGGAGTGGGGGTGTTTAATTCTATTTTTTTTATTTTAATTCTGCACTGACTGTCTTTGAAATTGCCCCTGCCCCCTATTAAATCCAATCTGGGGACAAAACCAGGGACAGACTTGGTCCGGGGACAGTGTCCTCAATCAGGGGACTGTCCCCTGAAACTGGGGATGTCTGGTCACCCTAGTCTAGAGGTGTGGTGACAGGATCAAAGTAGTGAGCGGAGGTCCAGACAGTCAATAAAGGTTTTCTTCAATGCTTTATTCCCAGCCAAACAAGGCTAACATCAACATCGGTTAGGGAAGAGAAAAAGCTGACAGAAAGAAAAGAGAGAACACTTTCGGTATCAGGCCTGGACATGAACAGGGCAGTCTCGCCCCAGTAGTATCAATTGTTGAGACTGGTCTCCACTCCTGCTTGGCAGCCGAGTTGCCACTTCGGATCTCTGGGAGGAACAGATCTCTTGCTTAAATCTGGCTCTAGGGCCTCTGCCACAGGCCAAGTACTTTAAATGAATTAGATAGATGAACGGAGCGAATCCTCCCAGTAGAGTTCTTTAGCATAGGTCACCTGGTGACAGCAAAGTGTACCTGTCAGCATTCCGGTCACCAGATCCCCGATTGGTTCGTTCAAGCCCTGTTGGACAACCCGCCTCCGGGTTCCCCTCAAGCCGATCCCCCAATCGCACGGCACCCAGCCTGGGATCCTCTCAATAGAACCGGGGACCCAGCAAGACACTGGGATCCCCTTTTACCTCCGGCTGAGGTTTGGCATAGCCTGCAATTCTGGCCAGGTGGGCCACACTGGCGGGGTCCACGGATGCGCGCACCCTGAAGGTGGATGCAGCACCTGGAACCGGGACCCCGCGATGACCTGTAGAACACATGACACCCGTCACAGATATATCCCTCCCAGCATGCCCCGCGAGGGAAAAACTCCTCCAATTGGCTGCTGGGGAACAACTTACTCTGCCAGAACCCCTCTGGCGCCAGCTGCCGTCCAGAGATGATATCACATCCCTGGAATACAGACTGGCCCCAGTGGACATTTCCGAAATGACAGGGGTCACAATTTAGACAAATTGTGAACGGGAGCAAAGTAACTCTCCCATTCTAACTATTTTTTTGTATAGTGCCCAAACTGAAAGTAAGGGGGCCACTAAATAACATATGCGTATACAAGTACAATCATAATAACCCTCGGAAATTCATATAGTATTAAAATACGCTATCCATCTATAAAGGAGCAACTGTGTCTTAAAATGCCACCACCAGACAACTCAACTTAGTGTTTGACCAATTACAGGTCATGCTGCACCTTTAAGATATTCTGCTGGGGGGGGGGCGTGGTCTGGACATGGCCGAGTAAAGAAGTGTTCCTGTGGAGCTCCCGGTCCGTCCTGGCCTAACTAGCCCTATTCTCAGCCATATCGATCTGAAAACCAAGGCATGTACTCAGCTGGGAAGCGGAGAGGCACACAGAGGAAATTCCAGACCCTCAGAGCCCGGCTCAGTGGAGAAATCCACTGTTACTTCCGCGCACACAGGCAGCATCTCCTATCCCCAAGATGGCGGACACCACGAGGCACGGCGGGCATGTGAGTTTTCCTCCACACACCTCGCAGTCACCATCCATGGCCTCCTACATTGTGGAGGGGGACCCCAGCACACCAGCAGCGTTCCGACCGGATCCGTCGGATCTGATGCACTCGCATCTCCAGCCGCTGACTCTGCGAGCGGATGCGGAGCTAAGAGCTCTGCTGCCGGCTCTGCCTAAGAGAGCTGACTTTGAGTCCCTGGTCAGCAGGATGGAGGCAGCCCACCACACGGACATTGCAGAGGTCCGCGGGGAGATTACCTCACTGGCGGAAAGGGTGGAAACGGGGGAGACCACAGTATCATCACTAAAGGTGAGGCTGCGGCAAGTGGAAGAAGTGCAGGCGACGCAGGCAGCCACCATCCTGACTCAGCAGCTGCGCCTGGAAGAAGCCGAAGACCGCAGCAGGAGGAACAATTTACGGGTCCTGGGTCTGCCTAAGGCCACTGGGTCAGAGGACCTCGGGGTAACAGCTCTGGCCATATTTAGAAATGTGGTGGGTGACACACTTTCACTAAATGTGACCTTCATTTCGGATCCATAGGGCCCTGGGACCTAGACCCACAGATCCGAATCGTCCTAGGGATGTGATCTGCAAGGTCCATCATTATGCACATAAGGAACTCATCCTGCGGAAGGCATGGGAGATGAGGGACACTGACTTTGATGGGGCCATTATCCAAATCCTGACGGATTTATCCTGGGCCACCTTGCAGAGGAGAGCTATGCTGAAGCCTATACTGGAAGTTGTTCGGCACTCTGGCATCACCTACCGATGGGGTTTCCCCATAGCAGTGACTTTCAAGAAACAGTTGCAGTTTTTCACTCTGCGTTCTCCTTCAGAGCTGCCTGCGTTGTTTGCCTTTTTGGAATCGGATCCAATTGATGTCCCAGACTGGCTGCAGGCTCTCCCAAGCTTCCCCTCCAAAACAGGTGGTCCGAGCCAGAGGAGATCCAGATCCCCACGGCCGCAGAGGAGCAGACAGAGATCACGCGTCGCACCTCCGGAAGACTCCAGGGAAGCCTAGTGGCGACGACCGCTGTGGTGGGGCCATGCACGCACACTCACTACTCCTAGAGCCTTATACCGAGTGATAGATCCCTTTTATTTTGCTCTCTTTGCCCCCCCTCCTCCCTGCCGAGTCCCGCTGGCCTCCCCCACCCTGGTGTGTCGTGAATCCACTGGTCATATTTGAAGCTGTCCCCACGTGGGCCTTGTCTATAATCCTGCCCCCCCCTACGATCGCTGGAACAGCTGCTCGGTCCTTTGAGAAGGGTGGGATATGCGGGGGTGGGACCGCGGGAGGGCCTGGTTGTTGGGGCGGTGGGTGGGCACCTGATTCTGATCCGCCCTTGCCCCACCTCCTGTACTCTGATGAAGGACGAGGTTACTGAAAGTTGCCCCCGGGGACTCACATGAGCCTCATGTATGTACTCCCCCCTCCCGCATGCACTTTACACAGCCTGCACTGGGACCTCTGGGGAAGATACCCGCTCCGGGAAGTACTATGATCTACACCCTTACACCTGGGATCCTGAAGAGCTTGGGCCAGGGGTGACCCCTGGGGTACTAGGGGCTCTTGGAAGCTCTGTTGACGGGGTAATTTTTTCACATTGGTTGCTGCACTGTATAATGGGGCTGTCATGAGCAGCCCTGTCCACCAGATGGCAGTAGCGGGACATCGGCGCGCGCACTCGCATCGGCGCGCACGGGCGCGCGCAATCGCGGCACCGTAACGCACGCGGGCACGCGCACCGGCGGCGGCGCGCGGGCACGTGAGGACGCCGTTCTGGCGCCAAACTAAGGTTTAAAAGGATCCTGAGCCCTACACCTCTTGCTGTCCAGTCTACAGCGTTACCGTGACTACCAAGTATCCTACTCTTACCTGAACCTGTTCCTGACCCGGCTTGTACCTGTTCCTCCTTGCCTTCCGCCTGCCTTGACCACGGCTTGTTTGACCATCCGCCTGCCTGACCCTCTGTACCTTCTGCTGCCCGCCTGTTGCCGACCCGGCCTGAACATTACCACTGCCCTGCCTGCTACGCCTGTGCCTGATCCTCTATCGGTCGGCGGACCCATCTGCTGGGACTTGCATCTGCCGTACTACAGTACACCTCCCCGCTCCTGCTGCTTCTATTGTTCCAGTGCCTCTACCTGCCATCCGCAGCCGACAGTCGCACCTGCTTCTCTACACAGCCCGGGATCCACAGAAGCTCCTCCCAGCCCAGCACCTGCGCTGCAACCGGCGCTTGTGCGACTCTGCATCCCTGAACCCCCTGTCTGCTCTATCAGGGGTCTCGGGATCAGAGGAGTAAGGGCAGCCACTCCTTGCACGCCGGGCTCATCCATCAGGTACGTGACAGTACTGGACAGCCATGTCTGAGCCCACGCAAGGAGTGGATCCTATGCAGGAACTATGCCGGCATCTTGATGGACTAACTCAGGCAGTCCGAACCCTGCAAGAGGGTTATACACGATTGGAGAACCGTGTCCATGCGTTATCTGCTCCAGCTTCCACCTCTGCTGCCACAGGCAACCCTGCTACGCCTTCGGTGATCATGATGCCACCAGAGCCCAGGGTCCCCTTACCAGAGAGGTTCTTCGGGGAACGGAGTAAATACCGAGCTTTCCAAAACGCCTGCGAACTTTTCTTTGCATTGCAGCCTCGGACCTTCTCTCTGGAGGCCACTAAGGTGGGCTTTGTGATCTCGGTCTTATCCGGAGAACCACAGGCCTGGGCCCATCGTCTCCTGGAACAAAAGGACGTTTCCCTTGATACCCTAGACACCTTCTTCCAGGCCATTTCCTTGTTGTATGGAAAAAAAGGAAATCACTGCGCTAAAACATACATAGGAAAGAAAAGGGAGCTAAAACATAATAAAATGTGCTACCCCAGGTGCTGCAATCTACATGTAAACAATAAATACAAGAAATGAACATAAGAAAAAATTAAATCGCGCTACCACAAATAGAATAAATATATAAATGACCACAGATCAATAAGTGAGTAAACACAAATTAAAAAAGGGTGACCTATGATGGCCGCTGGACAATAAACGATCACCTAATAGATATTATTAATGACGAAAACATATGGTGATGAAAATAAATGTCCCTCTGCTGAATTTCCAATTAATATATAAAAGAGAAAAAGTCCATGAAAAGATAAACACCGGTGCTCCTGAGTCACAACAAGTTGATAGAAGTGGTCAAAAAACAAAACAAGTGTATCCTCCACCAAGCTTATAGAGTAGTCTCTTACCAGAAAGACAAAGGATCAGATACAGCATATACGGAGTTTCACTCGCGTGATGTCAGACCGTCACTCCCGGTAAGGGCTGGTAGCCAGGAACATGCAGCAGTATGGATGCCCACCATGCAAAAACAATCAAATGCTCCACATAATGTATTAAACTTAATAAAATTTATTAAAAAAAGGGGAATAAAATGCACTTACAATTATGCAGTGAAAAAAACGCCTTAAGAATTAATGTGCCGGCCGGAACACAAGAAAAAACTTCAGGCACTCGTCCACTGGTGGAACATATGGGAACTGGGTGACAACAGCGCGTCGCTCGCCCTACGTCCGTTTCGATATAAACTATCGTCTTCCAGGGGCACGAGCAGCGCGCTGTGTCACCTCTATAAATAGGAGTGCAAATGAAGTCAGGCCCATCATTGATCCAAAGCTGCCTCCCACCTTGCACACCTGACATGAAAGATTAGGCTACAACATGGCGCCCATAGCTGCAGACAGACTATGTGCAGCACAAAATGTGAACCAAACTAAAATATTCTAATAATCTAAATATACTCTCATTGGCATTAGCCAGACAGATGTGTACTTACATACCTAACCGCCCAGCCAGATGCCAAAAACTCAAAGAAAAAAGGGGAAATCATACATTGCTGACTGATTCCTATGAACAATTTAAAACAGTTTGACTAAAAACATGGCGCCCGCGCATGCGCGATCTAATAATGTCTCCCTGTCTGGACCAGACTGGGCTCCAACATGGCGTCAGCGCATGCGCAGTAAGAACGCGAACGACGCAATGCCGTTCTTCATCTGGCCCCAACATGGCGACCCGCGCTTGCGCAGTTCAAACACGCACAACGTAGGCATTTGTGTCTCCATGTATGGACCCACTAGGCTCCAACAGGCTCCAAATGCAATTGAGGACCAAAACGGCCTCAAATATTGGCACATACCCGCACATACACTGTGCGGGTGAATAACTCCATCACAGACACCCATCAGCTGACTAATCTTACTAAAATCATAATCGACAGAATGATATAGGAAACTTGGTATAAACCAATGTTTTCTAATGGACCTATATTGTCCGTTGCTGCTCCATCTAGTGGACAGAAAGCATATCTGCGTGCACTCAAGTCATAGTGGAATAAAAGACCAAAAAAACACATATCTTGGAGACACTTGTTGTACCAGGATCCACATCAGGTTGCCACTGCAGAGGCCGTCCTACATGCTCTTCAACAAGGTCGCAGGCCAGCGGAGGACTACGTGTCTGAGTTCCGGAGGTGGAACGATGCGGCCCTTTGCTATCAGTTCCGCCTGGGCCTGTCGGAGTCCCTCAAGGACGAACTGGCTCGGGTAGGCGTCCCTGGAACTTTAGACGCCCTAATCAACTTGACGATCCAGATTGATAGGCGCCTGAGAGAGCGCCAGTCTGAACGGGCCAGCGGTCCATCCCGCCCAGTCTGGATGCTGCCGCGAGTGCCCTCCTTTTCCAACCCTGCTCCACAGGCCCCAACGACTTCCCCTTCACCAGACACATCGGAACCCATGCAGTTGGGGCTCCTTCGTCCGTCCCTTACTCCAGAGGAGCGCCAGCGTCGAAGAGTCAACAATCTCTGCCTGTATTGTGGGGAGCCCGGGCACTTTGTGAGGTCCTGTCCGGCGAAGCTTCGTAAGTGTCCCTTCCTGTCATCTGTCCATGTACCCGCTGCCCCCAAGAATTATTCTACTCATCTGGCTGTCTCCATTGTTTTTCAGCTTCCCGGAAGGAATATTCCGGCCAACGCCATTATTGATTCGGGAGCCTGCAGTTGTTTCCTGGACCAGTCTTTCGCCACCCGACACCTAATTCCTCTACGTCCTAAGGCTATTGGACTTTCTGTACATCTTGTCGATGGATCTGCCTTAAGGTCCGGGCCGGTTACCCAAGAAACTCTGCCTTTGGCCACAACAATTGCCAACACTCACCATGAACTGCTGTGCCTGGATGTTATCGAGTCCCCCATGTTCCCCATTATCCTAGGCATGCCGTGGCTACAAGCCCACAACCCGCAAATCAACTGGGTCACGGGGGAAATTATTCTCAGCTCTCATTACTGCCGCCAACATTGCCTACAAGTGTCATCGTCTTCGTCCCCTCTGCTCTGTATGGACTCTGATGTTGAAACCCGCCAAGCCGTCCCCAGTGTTTATCATGACTTTTTGGACGTGTTCAGTAAGAAGGGGGCTGAGACCCTTCCTCCACATAGGGCCTACGACTGCCTGATAGAGCTCCTTCCCGGAGCCAAAATTCCCTTCGGGCGGATCTTCTCCTTGACAGGACTTGAGCTCGAGACGTTAAAGACGTACATTGATGAAAATCTCAAAAAGGGGTTCATTCGCCCATCCACCTCTCCGGCTGGAGCCGGGATCTTTTTCGTGGAAAAAAAGGACCATTCTCTCCGCCCTTGCGTGGACTATAGAGAATTGAACAAAGTGACTATTAAAAACCGGTACCCCCTCCCCTTGGTACCCGAGTTATTCCAGCGTTTGGAAGCTGCGGTGATTTTCACGAAACTGGACCTCCGTGGGGCGTACAACCTAGTGCGTATTAGAGACGGAGATGAGTGGAAAACGGCCTTCCGCACTCGCTTCGGGCACTTCGAGTACCTTGTCATGCCCTGCGGGCTTTGTAACGCCCCTGCCACCTTCCAGCATTTCGTGAATGATATTTTCAGAGACTACCTTGACCTTTTTGTTATTGTTTATTTGGACGATATCCTAATTTTCTCCCCATCCGTAAGCAAGCATCGGGAACACGTCAAGTGTGTGCTCGGACGTCTTCGAGTGCACGGACTATATGCTAAGCCCGAGAAGTGCGAGTTCGAGCGTCAAACCATACAGTTCTTGGGCCTTATAATCTTGGTGGGAGGCATTAAGATGGACCCTCAGAAAGTCACTGCAATTCTGGACTGGCCGGCACCCAAGGATAAGAAGGGGGTCCAACACTTTGTTGGCTTTGCAAACTTTTATAGAAAATTCATCAGGGGGTTCTCTAGTATCATTGCCCCGATAACCAACCTGACCAAACAAACCAGTCAGTTCCAGTGGTCCCCGGAGGCCCAAGCAGCTTTTGAGAAACTAAAGGACTTGTTCACCTCAGCATCTATCCTCAGACACCCCGATGCTAACTTACCCTACATCCTGAAGGTGGATGCATCAGAGATCGCAGTCGGAGCGGTCCTCTCCCAAAGACAGGGCTCCAAGGCCCTCTTACATCCTGTTGCTTTTTTTTCTCGCAAGTTGTCGGAACCAGAAAGGAATTACGGTGTGGGGGATCGGGAATTGCTGGCAATCAAGGCCGCTCTGGAGGAGTGGCGGTACCTCCTGGAAGGCGCAGCACACCCGATCCTGATCTACACCGATCACAGGAACCTGGAATATCTCAAAGCCGCTAAGAGACTGAAACCACGCCAGGCCAGGTGGGCATTGATCTTCACCAGATTTTCGTTCCATATAACTTACAGACCTGGGTCGAAAAATTCCAAGCCTGACGCCCTTTCCCGTATGTTTGGTGACCCGGAAAAACGTACCCCCCCGGATACTATCTTGTCATCTGGAAACTTCTTATTGCTGCAAGAGGATCTGTTATCCCAAATCAGGCAAGCCTCGTCTGGTATTTCCCCCGTACCTAGTTTGGATCTACAGTTGAGGGATGGTCTGCTGTGGCACCAGGACAACATTTTCGTGCCGGAAGGCCTACGGGTTAGTGTTTTAAAGTTTTGCCATGACCATAGGCTGGCCGGCCACTTCGGGGTGCATAAGACGTCCGAACTGCTGCAGCGAACATTCTGGTGGCCCCAACTCTTAACGGACTGTAGGAAGTACGTGGAGTCCTGTGTCACATGCATGCGGAACAAGGGGAGTAAATCAAGAGCCTGGGGTCTACTAAAGCCGTTGCCAGTACCAGAAAGACCTTGGAGGATGATCTCCATGGACTTTATTGTGGAGTTTCCCCTTTCAGATGGCTTTACCACTATCTTCGTGGTGGTAGATAGACTTTCTAAAATAGCACACTTCCTGCCCATGAGAGGCACACCCTCTGCCCCCGAAACAGCGAGGATGTTCATTAAAGAAATTGTGAGGCTCCACGGTGTCCCTGCAAATATTGTATCCGATCGGGGGGTACAATTTACTTCCAGGTTTTGGAGAGCAGTCTGTGAGGCCCTCAAGATTGGTTTGTCATTCTCCTCAGCTTACCACCCGCAATCTAATGGCCAGACAGAGAGAACTAACCAGACACTTGAGCAATACTTGCGCTGTTTCTCCTCCTTCTCTCAAGAAGACTGGGCTTCCCTGCTGCCCTTAGCTGAGTTTGCGTACAATAACTCCATTCACTCCGCCACAAGACAATCCCCGTTCTACGCAAATTACGGCTTTCACCCATTGTTCTTTTCTAACTCTGTTCCGGAGTGCACGGTGCCTGCCGTCCAGGAAACCTTGGACTTTTTCAGCACAAACAATAAGATTCTGCAGGAAACTATGACCAGGACGCAGGAGTACAATAAGGAAGTGTTTGACAGGAAAAGGAGGGGGGAGTTTAATCTGGAAATTGGGGACCAAGTATGGCTCTCCACTCTAAATCTGAAACTGGCCTGCCCGTCAAAAAAACTGGGTCTTAGATTTGTGGGTCCCTTCCCCATCAAGAGGAAAATCAATAATGTGGCCTATGAACTGGAGCTACCAGAAACTTTCCGTATTCACCCTGTCTTTCACGTTGCGCTTCTTAAACCTGACACTCCTGATCCTTTTCTCGGCCGAAACGTCGGGCCCCCTGAACCAGTTCTAGTCGACGGTGAAGAGGAGTTCGAGGTCGAATCCATTTTGGACTGCAGAAAGAGACGCAACCAGATCCAGTTCTTAGTTAAATGGAAAGGTTATGGGCCTGAGGACAATTCATGGGAACCAGAGTGTAACATTCACGCGGAAAGATTGGTCCAGTCCTTTAAGGACGCCCATCCTCTCAAGTTGTCCCAGTTGGGCATCCGGAGGCTGGCCATTGGAGGGGGCTAATGTCATGAGCAGCCCTGTCCACCAGATGGCAGTAGCGGGACATCGGCGCGCGCACGCGCATCGGAGCGGGCATGTGAGGACGCCGTTCTGGCGCCAAACTAAGGTTTAAAAGGGTCCTGAGCCCTACACCTCTTGCTGTCCAGTCTACAGCGTTACCGTGACTACCAAGTACCCTACTCTTACCTGAACCTGTTCCTGACCCGGCTTGTACCTGTTCCTCCTTGCCTTCCGCCTGCCTTGACCACGGCTTGTTTGACCATCCGCCTGCCTGACCCTCTGTACCTTCTGCTGCCCGCCTGTTGCCGACCCGGCCTGAACATTACCACTGCCTTGCCTGCTACGCCTGTGCCTGATCCTCTACCGGTCAGCGGACCCATCTGCTGGGACTTGCATCTGCCGTACTACAGTACACCTCCCCGCTCCTGCTGCTTCTATTGTTCCAGTGCCCCTACCTGCCATCCGCAGCCGACAGTCGCACCTGCTTCTCTACACAGCCCGGGATCCACAGAAGCTCCTCCCAGCCCAGCACCTGCGCTGCAACCGGCGCTTGTGCGACTCTGCATCCCTGTTCCCCCTGTCTGCTCTATCAGGGGTCTCGGGATCAGAGGAGTAAGGGCAGCCACTCCTTGCACGCCGGGCTCATCCATCAGGTACGTGACAGGGGCATATGTTCATACCTGACAATGTGGGGGTTTCTGTGTATCATTTGCTGTGGTTATGCTTGTATGCTGGGAATACTGAGGGAGGGTTTGTAGTGTATGGGGGCCATGCCGCTCCGCTGTGGGGCGGGGGCGTGGGTGAGACACCAGCTTAGGGGGACCTGGCGTGGAGTTATGGGGCCTGTGTGTGTTTCCCGCGGGCGATGGGGCCCGCGGCTCTGAGGGCCTTGACGTGAGCTAGACAGCTCTGGTTGTGGGTGGGGGGGGCGTGCATGGTCCTTCCTAGGGATGTGAATATTCTGTTGTTTGCTGTTTCATTTTTCTTGTTCTATGTTTCATGATTTTGCCTCCTTAATTTTACAGGTTTTATCTGAGTACATGCCCAACTATACCTTAGGGCTGGGGGCGGACGGAGCCGGGAGCACTCCCCCGGTCGTAGTCTAACCTCCTCCCCACTAGATAGAGGCACTGCACCCGGCGTTATCCGGAGTATGCTTCTGTGCAACGTATTGCACTACAATTGATTGAGTTTTAACAATCAATTGTGAATAGGATCACGGTGAATACTCTTTGTTCACCTTACTCTTTCCTGAGCTAATCTTGCTCTCACACCTCTCTACTCCTTCTCTTTTCTCAGTTTCTCTCTTTTCCCTCTTTTTTCCCTTCTCTTTCTTTCTCCCTCTCTCTCTCCCCTCCCCAACCTCGGCACGGTTGTGATGGATCAAGTCACCTTTTTCTCTCTGAACGCCAAAGGGTTGAATATCCCTGCAAGCGCTGTATGCTTTTGAATGACCTTAAAAGGGCTAGAGAAGATATAGCATTCATTCAGGAGACCCATTTCAAGACAGGCTCCCCACCATGCTTGAAAAATTGATAACCTACCACGCGAGGAACCCCTTACACAAATCTAAAGGGGTGTCTATACTCTTGGCAGGCAGTGTGCCATGGACCTGCCGTGACTCTAAGATTGACCCAGAGGGTCGATACGTATTCCTTAAAGGACTGATAGGGGAAGTGTTGGTGACGTTAGCCACGATCTACGCGCCAAATGACGGACAAGATGTCTTTCTGCGCAGCACATTGTCCCTCCTGATGGACTTTACGGAGGGCCAGTTGATTCTGGGAGGGGATTTTAATGCGCCGCTGGTCCCATCGGTAGACACATCCTCCGGCACCTCCTCCCAGAGACCTAGGGCCAGATTCTCAGCGCCGCTACGACAGAGTATCTCAGATACCCCGTCGTATCGCCGTTTTTTTTGGCTCGTATCTATGCGAGTGATGCTTAGCATCACTTTGGCATAGATACGCTTGAACATCCGACAAGTGTAGTACCATTACACTTGCCTATCGTAGTTGTAATGACAACTCCGGCCACTAGGTGGCCTTTACGTTGTTTTCTCATTTGCCTATGCAAATGAGGCTACTACGCCGATTCCCGATCGCTTTTACGCCGCCCCGTCGTCGCGTACGTCGTTTACGAACTCGTAAGGTTACTCCTCATAGAAGCAGGGGTAACCTTACGAGTTCGTCGGATGCCGTTGGGTGCCGTTGGATGCCATGTTAAGTATGGCATCGGGTCAGCGTCGGCTTTTTCTGTCGCTTACGTCGTTTTACTAACTCGTTCGCGAATAGGGCATTGCGTAGTGACGATCACATCGTTTTGGTTTCAACGGCGCTTTCCGACGTGAGCTGGAGCACTGGGCTTTTTCCCTGGCCGGCGCATGTGCAGTTAGTTCGACGCGGGGGGCGCGCTTAATTTAAATACAAGCCACCCCATTTGAATTACGCGGGCTTACGCTGGGCCATTTTCGCTACGCCAACGCAAACTACGGAGCAAATGCTTAGGGAATACAGCACTTGCTCTAGTACGATGCGGCGGCGTAGTGTAAATGGCTTACGCTACACCGGCAAATTTCTTAGAGAATCTGGCCCCTAGTGTGCAGAGAAACATTTCCAGGGATCTCCACAAGCCCCAACTGTTGGACATCTGGAGACTTCACCATCCAGGAGAAAGGTACTACACGTTCTTCTCATCCCCACACAAAACATACTCACGAATTGATTATTTCCTTATACCTCACTGAAACCTAGAGGCGGCACATGACCCAGTGATAGGGAATATCACTTGGTCAGACCACGCACCCATTACTATGCGTTACTCCCTCTCGCAGGCCACATCACCCCGCACACAGTTCTGGAGGCTGAACGAAAGTCTACTGCAGGATGCTATTGTGCTGGCTGATGTGACGTCCAAACTGACCCAATATTTCTGAACTAATGACGTTGCGGACTGTGACCCGGGTATATTGTGGGAGGCGCACAAATCAGTTATAAGGGGGGTTTTGATCAAACGCGGCACACGCATCAAGCGAGAATGAGAAAAACAACTCTTGGGGCTCCTAGACAAGATTCGTGACCTAGAAGCAAAACATAAACACACAACCCAACCCCCCTCATAGAAGCAGAACTCCTGACTGTTTGACCATTAACATACTGCGATACAAAGCCAAGGCAGCTTTACAGATTTGTAGGGAATTATCCTATGAGTCGGGAAACATCAACCTGTTGCTGCTAGCAGAGACTGAACACATAGGAACTGGTCACTGCAGCATTATTTACTGCACGCAGACTTTACTGGGTCATGTACTGGGTCATGTACTCATGTTGTGGTAGAGATTTTTCATATCCATATTTATAAAAATGTGACTTGGATTTGTCTTTAGGTGACTCTGTGTTGTCGGAGCGGGCTTGGAGTTAACTGTCCTAAATTGAATTTCTTTCATTCATATAGAGTGCATTCCAAAGTGGATTTAACCTACTGTTTATAGAGGAGTTGTCGCAGTACTGATTAACATTACTGTTACTGTTTTCTAATGCTGTTACTTATTGCTAGGGATGAGCCGAACACCCCTGGGTTCGGTTCGCACCAGAACCTGCGAACAGACCAAAAGTTTGTGTGAACCTTAGAACCCTGTTAAAGTCTATGGGACTCGAACGTTTGAAATCTAAAGTACTAATTTTAAAGGCTAATATGCAAGTTATTGTCCTAAAAAGTGTTTGGGGAACAAAACAGCCGTTTTTTCAGGAGCAGTGATTTTAATAATGCTTAAAGTGAAACAATAAAATTGAAATATTCCTTTAAATTTCATACCTAGGGGGGTGTATAGTATGCCTGTAAAGTAGTGCTTGTTTCCTGTGCTTACAACTGTCCCTGCACAAAATGTAATTTCTGAAGGAAAAAAGTAATTTAAAATCACTCACCTTAGGGTCTAGTATGGATATTAAGGGGAACCCTGCGTCAAATTAAAAAAAAATGATGTGGGGTTCCCCCTAAATATCCATTCCAGACCCTTCAGGTCTGGTATGAATTTTAAGGGGAACTCCACCCCAAATTTTTAAAAAAATGCTGTGGACCCCCACACATTTTTTTTTTTTATGAATGACTTTTCTTTTTATTGCCGGGAGCCGACAATTCATTGTAGCCACGAGTGATTTTAAATTACTTTTTTACCTTCAGAAATGACACTTTGTGCAGGGACAGCTCTAAGCATGGGAAACAAGCGCTACTTTACAGGCATACTATACTCCCCCCCCCCCCCCCCCTAGGTATGAAATTTAAAGGAATATTTCAATTTTATTGTTTCACTTAAAGGAATTATTAAAATCACTGCTGCCAAAAAAACTGCAGTTTTTAAAACGTTGTTTTGCATTGATACATGTCCCCTGGGGCAGGATCCAGGTCCCCAAACACTTTTTAGGACAATAACTTGCATATTAGCCTTTAAAATTAGCACTTTAGATTTGAAACGTTCGAGTCCCATAGACTTTAACAGGGTTCTAAAGTTCACACGAACTTGATGCGATTACCCCAAATAGTTCGCTGTTCGGCGAACAGGCATCGTTCGAGTCGAACAAGAGTTCTACTCGAACTCGAAGCTCATCCCTACTTATTGCTGATTTTGTGGATTACCAAGCTTACTCTAATTTAGCTGCATAGACATTGATTCTATGCTGCAATAGCCTAGTGACTGGGTTAAATGTCCCTTTAGATTCCCCATTAAAAGTAAAACTTTTCCAGGCCTACTTTTTTTCATCTGAGATGTAAAGAGACATCATGTTAAAATGTCTTTGAAACCCTGGCTGCTCTATCTCATACAGGAGCTGTCTTATGACTCTCTACTGAGAATAACGAGGGGAACGGTACTTATAAAATATTCATTGCATTTTGTGTAATCCTTTAAGACTAAAATCCAAGTAGATAAGTGCACGGTGGGAGGAGGTAAGATATGGAAAGAGAGCGGCACTAAGGAAAGCAAAAGTGACAATTAAAAGTCATCCTAACAAAAAACATTCTTGTTCAGCATTACGACGCAAGAAGCAGACTGCCGTTCAAATGCAACAACCTTTTGAAACTGTAGAGTCAGGATAATGAGAAGGGCTAGAAAATAGAAACTACAAGTCAGCCAATATAAAAGAGCCTCTAGTTATAATGAGATTACACCATAGCTTGGTGTTACAGCACATATGTTAACATATGGTATAATGTGCATTGTGTTACGCTGCATTTTTCCGCGCACTCCCACAATGCACAGCCGTGAAGCTGGGTTTAAAGTATATGCAAATTCAATCACTAAAATCCCATAAAATCTACAGCATGCTAATGTAGGACATTTTTAGTATCTTGAACCCTTTCATGACGAATGTAAAAATAAATCTTAAGGCCTAAATCCCGTTTTGCAACTTTAACATGCATTAGTAAAACTGTACATATCATCACAACTACCCAGTATATCCAGATTATTATATTTTGTTTACTTTTTTCAGGAAAATTAGGCTTTCATTTTGTGGTAAAGGGTAATGATATCTCCTAATGTTTTTTTTTTAATTATAAACGGAAAACTGGCACAAAATCGTAAAAAATATATATATTTTTTAAAATGTTGCTGCATATTTATTGCTATTACCATACTCTACCACCAAGGAACAACCCAAAATAAACTCTCCTGCTCCTGACGATTGCAGCAATACCACATATGTGTATGTTATTTGTTTTTTATACCAGTAGGGCACAGAAACAATAGTGGTAATTTTTATTTTTTTTAATCCTAAAACACACTGACAAAGGCTGGCCATACACGGTCCAAATCATGGCCGGTTCGGCAGAAGTGTAACTTGTCTTGTGATTTCTCACTGTCGCCAGTAGATATTACTGATATTACTGGTCATAGAGATTTCACAAACAAAACTAAGCTATGAATTTTTATATTTTCTTCAGCTAATCCAGTAGGAGGAACTGGTGCCAAGGAGGAGACCCAGGGGAGACCCTTTGCTGAGCAGAGACAGAAAGAAGGCTGGTCTCTCGGAAGGGCCTGGTGACTCACTTAGAAAACAAACTGAAATTTGGGAACTTGCTTACAGTGTTGTAAAGTCAGCTTAACCACTATACTACCAGCCTCCGTCAATTGACGGCGGAAAGGTAGCTCAGTTATTCTGACAGGACGTCATATGACGTCCTCGTCTTTTAATGCCGCTAGGGGGCGCGCAATTGATTACTGGGAACACGATGCGTGTGCCCGACGGCCGCTATGGCCGCCGGGCACCCGCGATTGCTCAGTAACTGAGCAGGCCCGTGGAGCTCTGTGTGTAAACACAGGGATCCACGTCCTGTCAGGGAGAGGAGACTGATGCTGTGTCCCTTGTACATAGGGGCACAGATCAATCACATCCCCAGTCAGTCCCCTCACCCTACAGTTAGAATCACTCACTAGGCTACACATTTAACCCCTTCCTCGCCCCCCTAGTGTTAACCCCTTCCCTGTCAGTCACATTTATACAGTTATCAGTGCATGTTTATAGCACTGTTCACTGTATAAATGTGAATGGTCCCAAAAATGTGTCAAAAGTGTCTGATGTGTTGCAGTCCCAATAAAAATCACAGATCGCCGCCATTTCTAGTAAAACAAAAAAAAATCATAATTATGTCCCCTATTTTGTAGGCGCTATAACTTTTTTTTTAACACAATTATGTAGAAGAATACGTATCGGCCTAAACTGAGAATTTTTTTTTTTATTAAATGGGATATTTATTATAGCAAAAAGTAAAAAAATATTGTGTTTTTTTTCAAAATTGACGCTCTTTTTTTGTTTATAGCCCCAAAAAAAAAAAAAAATGCACAGGCGATCAAATACCACCAAAAGAAAGCTCTATTTGTGGGAAAATAAGGACGTCAATTTTGTTTTGGAGCCACGTCGCACGACCACGCAATTTTCAGTTAAAACGACACAGTGTCGGAAGCTGAAATTTCGCCTGAGCAGGAAGGGGGTATATGTTCACAGTAAGCAAGTGGTTAAAGGCATAACTCCCAACTGTCCCTGATTTTGAAGGGACTGTCCCTGATTTGGAGCAATGTCCCTCTGTCCCTCATTCCTCCTCATGTGTCTGATCTATATAGTTGTATATAAAATGCACTTTTTATCTATCAAAAAGTGTTTTCCAGCACTAAACCTTTCATCTGATTTCTAAAAGCCAATATAAAGGAATAGTAGCGGTAAAAAACACTTTTTTTTTTTACAATTCTCCTTTAAGTGGGCATGGCAAGGGGTTTGTTTTATGCCTGCATACTTTCGCTGATAGGTGTCCCTCATTCCCATCTCAAAAATTTGGGAGGTATGCTGACCTGTGATGCCGTGAGCCGTGTAAACCATTAGCCTTGTGCCCAATATTTTTATCCATCAAAAAGTGTTTTCCAGCACTAAACCTTTCATCTGATTTTTAAATTGCTGCATTTGTAAATTCCAAAAGCCAATATAAAGGAATAGTAGCAGTGAAAACTCGTGGGTTTAACCAATCTTGTTTTTTTGTACAATTCTCCTTTAGAGGGGAGTGGCAGGGGTGTGTCCTATGTCTGCATACTTTTGCTGATAGGTGTCCCTTATTTCCATCTCAAAAAGTTAGGAGGTATGTAAAGGTTCTGACATTGTGAGGCTGGACATGGATCTGGATCTGGAGAGTCTGTAAGTGATCTTGTACAATGTCTTGGACGCCTAACCCTCATGTAGCGCTACCCCATTCAGGAGCCGTTGAGTATAAGTGGGATCAGCGTGTTGTGTTACCTGGCAGGTGTCTAGGGGTGATACTTGTGAGTTGAGGAGAAAAGAGTGAATGTCCAGTCTTTAGTTGGGTTTTCTTCAATGCTTTATTCCAAGGTCCAACATGACCTTCATCAACATAGTACAGGACAGGAAAAGGTTGATGAGCAGAGAGAGAGAGCTTGAGTATCAGGCCTTGGATATCGAGAGGTGAGAGAGCAATCTTACTCTCAGCAGTGATGAACTCAGTTCTTCACCACTCCGATTGGAATGGGTAAAGTGCCACCGGACAGGTCTCTGCCACAGGTCTGGCAGCCGGAACGTCACTTGCTAATGTTGGGAGGACCAGGCCTCTGTCACAGGCCTGGCTCGGGCCTCTGCCACAGGCCTAGTACTTGAATGAGCATGAAATTGAAATAAGGGAGTCCTCCCAATAGATTTAGTTAGAGTCCCTGGATCCCCGATGGTTCGTTCAAGCCCTATTGGATCACCTGCCTCCAGGTTCACCCCCACCGTACAGCTTCCAGCTTGGGATCCTTTTAGGAAAGGTTTGGGACCCATCAGCTTCTGAGATCCCTCTCCGTGTTAGAGTGAAGCTCCGCATGGTGCGCAACTTCGGGCAGGTAGGCCACGGCTGCAGGGTCCATGGATGCGCGCATCCTGAAGGTGGATGCCGCACCTGGAACTCTGACCCCGCAAAAAGCAAGAAGGGCCCTCAGGCCAAGGCGACTGCCCCAGATATAGCCTCCCTCAGCATGCCCTGGCGGGGGAACCAACCCCTATGATTGGCTGCTGAGGAAAACGAGTACGCCAGAACCCCTCTAGCGCCAAATGCCTCCCAGGGGTGGACACACACCCCTGGAGCGCAGACCGGCCCCCAATAGGGCAGTTCTGGAAATGGCAGCAGCCCAAATTGCGAATGGGAGCCATGTAACACTCCCATTCTCCACTAACTTTAGCGTAACGCCCCTAAAAAAAAAGCCAAGGGGCGCTACACTCACCTCACTAACTGTTCTGCAATAAAACTTTAAACTGAAAGGTGTTTTCCTGCCCTTGGGGTGTCAGAGGGGTGCTACACAATTTTTACCTCTAGTAAGAGGAGAAAACAACACAAGGAACGCTTTACTGATCACTGATCAGAAGTTATCACAGTGGAACTGGAACACCTGGTTTCCCAGCCATTAGTAGGAGACCCACAGCTGACCCATTGACTGCTTGGTCTCTGTGGTAGGGGCATGCTCTCAGCACAAGCAGCAGCACATATTTGCAGCTCCATGGATAAAGACAAACCTTTGGCCATATATATGCATACACTTGTCGAAAAGGGTTTGAAGTGTACATTCACTAATGCTTTAAAAAAAATAAAAGTCAATTGTAGCTTCTGGCTTTTAACAGCCGATGGAGTACAGTAATGTCTTTCTTGGACCTGAATCTTCACCAGGGTTTGGATCCCTGACACTTTTTGTACATCTTGGATGTGGGAACCAGCTCTGATTTCCTTATGTCTCATAGATGGCTCCCACATCCAATATGTAAATGCCAGGGATCCAAACCCTGCTGAAGAATCAGGTCCAATGAAGACAAATTTGCTGGAATCTGTGGGCTGGTAATTAACTGTGAGACTGATCCTGCAGCCTCCTGGGACATGTGCCTCAGGAGGTTGTGGCCAAAGGGATGGAGGGCCACACTAATATCATCCTAAGTGAGGATTGCAGAAGTAGGAACAAGTATCCGTCTAAAAAGAGGACAAGCAGCCAGGGGCATAACTAGAAATCACAGGGCCCCATAGCAAAATGTTGTACAGGGCCCCCTGCAAACAGCTCTCCCCTGCCAGTGTGTCCATCATTTGCCGCTACTGTGCCCCATTAGATGCTGCCAGTGTGCCCATCAATTGCTGCTACTGTGCCCCATCAGATGCTGCCAGTGTGCCCATCAATTGCCGCTACTGTGCCCCATCAGGTGCTGCCAGTGTGCCGATCAATTCCCGCTACTGTGCCCCATCAGATGCTGGGCGCACCGACCTAGTGTGATACTGCTAAATGAATTTTTATTAAAATATTAAAATCAATCATTATACTCACAATGTGGAGTTAAAATCAGGCTTAAAAAGATAGTACAGCAGAAATCCAACAGCAACAGCAGAGCTTCATAATCACTTGAATCTAGAATCGATGTTTAGAGCTGACGCGTTTCAGGGGCGTACCCCTTTCCTCAGAGCTTGGTGGTCTGCAGTCCTTAGTCTTATGAATTCCCACGATTCTGAGGAGGGCTGCAAGACTCTGGAAGCTATTGTCTAAACGAACTCAACTCATAGTACCTTTCAAAAAAATACCGGAGCGCAGGAGATTTTTGTTTTTCGTTCCCCATCAGATGCTGTCAGTGTGCCCATCAATTGTCGCTACTGTGCCCCATCAGATACTGCCAGTGTGCCCATCAATTGCCGCTACTTTGCCCCATTAAATGCTGCCAGTGTGCCGATCAATTGCCGCTACTGTGCCCCATCAGATGCTGCCACTGTACCCATCAATTGCCGCAACTATGCCCCATCAGATGCTGCCTGCACTTACCTGTCTTGGAGCAGGTCAGTAGCAGTCTCCTGCACATTCTCCATGTCTTCTTCCGTCCTCTCTCAGGCGTCCAATCACAGCGCCTGATGTTTCAGCCAATCTGGTGACCGGTAACAGACCTTGCAACCTGATTGGCTGAGAGGCGGATTCAGTGTTAGCAAAGCGAATTCCTTTACATTGCTAACAAACAATGACCATAGATAGATTCATGCAATGCGTGAATCTATCTATGGTGATTAGAGCGATGCAGAAGAGAGGGGGCGCCACTGTTTCTTCATCCTCACCGGGCCCCACTTGGCTGCGGGTTCCATAGCGCCCGCGTGGGTCGCTATGGCGGTAGTTCCGCCCCTGCAAGCAGCACAATATTTGTGGCTTTTATTAAAATAACTGGGGTTGATTTACTAAAACTGGAGAGTGCAAAATCTGATGTAGCACTGCATAGAAACCAATCAGCTTCTAACTTCAGCTTGTTCAATAAAAAAAAAAAAACAACCTGGAAGCTGATTGGTTTCTATGCACAGCTGCACCTGATTTTGCACTCTCCAGTTTTAGCAAATTAACCCCCTTGTGAGCCTGCCATGAATGTCCTTGTTCATTTACTTCCTGTCCTAGTGTGATAACAATGTCCCTGTCTTCCGATTGCTTCTGTGTTGTTGCCCAACATTTTTATAGGAATTTTCCCGAACTGGAAGCTCATGTAGCACTACCCCCGGAGGAGCTGCTGGTTTGTTTTGGGTGGCACATTTACCTCGTGGCTCTCCGAATTCCTAGGGGTGCATGGTGCATATAGCAGTAGTAAAGGAATGTCCACGACGGGTGTCTTTTTCTGTGCTCTTTATTACCCAGCCGGGTAAAAACAATAAAACTTGTGGTGAAGAAGGTAGAGTTGATAGGAGAAGGAGAATAGCAAATTCAGGCGTAGCAATATAGCAACAGTCCTGCTTCCACGTGTAACACTTCTTGCGCCACTCCCGCTTGAGTGGGAATAGCGTACCTGGACAGGCCTCTCTCACTGACCTGGCAGCCAGAGTATCGCTTGAACTTTTAAGGAAAGGTCTTTACCACAGACCCTCCTTGAATGAATTGGAACCTTTAAGGAAAAGTCTCTGCCACAGACCCTCCTGGAATAGATACAGTAAGAAACCTCTGCCACAGGCCCTCCTGATTGTAATTACGGAGATAACCCTCCTTGGTAGAATTACGCCTGGATCTCCTTCAAGTTGCTTTCAGGTACCGACTGACAGTTGACCAGCCTCCCAGTGTCTGGATACCTCGATCCCCGGTGGTTTGTCGAGACCCTATTGGATCGCCAGCCTCTCATTGGCTCTCCTCAGATGGACTCCCCACCGAACAGCTATACCGCTTGGGATCTTCAGGATTTGGAACCCAGTCGACCACTGGGTTCCCTGCCACAGCTCATATGTTCCGGACCAACATGGTCCCGGAACCAGGAACTCCACGTGGCACGTGCGCCCCGGCCAGGTAGGCCATAACCCCGGGGCGCCATGGTTCAGACACTCTAAAGGTGAATGCCGCACTTGAAAAAGAAGACCCAGAACTAATGGTGTCTGCCCCATAAATACCTTCTTCCAGCATGCACAGCGTGGTTCAACCCTCCTGATTGGCTGCTGGGGAAAAGCACACAAACCTTGACTCCACCACTGCCACCTACCGTCCTGGGTGGGAAGAGCACCCCAGCAACAACAGAATGAGCCCACAGCATAGCCAAGCCGAGACCAAGACCCAATTTGAACACATTAACCAGATCAGAGTTTAACTAACACTCTCATCTCCCTCTAAATTTAAATAGCACTGGTACTTTGAAGTAACCAGGCGCTACACTCGCATTTATGATTTGCATGAAAAAAAAAAAGTTATTTAGAGAGTTTGTGCTTTTTAGGGATGTATTTAGGGTAATTTAGTATATATAGTGCTCTGTGTGTTTTTTTATTTTCTTTACAGGTTTCCATGTGCTGTAATATCATTTTATGTAATTTCTTCGCTGATTGATTTTTTTCTTCCTGTGAGAAAAAGAGGAACTAATGAGGCTAATGAAGGGCACATTAGTAGAAAGGGGCTTTGTTATCAGTAGCCATATAAAGACTGTTTTAAGTGTAAAAAACATCAGAAACAATCTTGTTTTTGCCTTCCTCATTAACTGCAAAGGATTTCCCCAAAATTAGGAAATATCACCAAAAATCTACAAAATTGGTAGAAATAAAGGGGCAGATTCACGTAGATCGGCGCATTATCATTCCGGCGTAGCGCACCACTTTTCCGTTAGACTTGCGCAATCTAGCCGCGTAATCCGGCGATTCACGTAGCTTTTACGCAAGAGCTTGCGCAAACGTAAGGTTTTTTCCGGAGGCGTAAGGAGGAGTAATACAAATTGGGAGGGACGTGGGCGTGTTACATTGAAATGAGCCGTGACCCCATGCAAATGAAGGGCCGGCCGACTCGCGCATGCGCGCGTGAAGGAAACCATGTCAGCTCCGTTGTGCGCATGCTCACAACTCGGGAGCGGCGCAATCATTGAAATTGGAAATGGACTAGGGCAACGTTGTGAACTAACGCAGACAGCATAAATAGACACACACAAACGCCCTTCCATTGCAAAAGTACATCCCTTTGTGTCCCTTCCCATTGAATCAAGTGCTTTTGCTCTGTTGTTCGTTAGAGTGTGTTTTGTAGTTGTCAGATTAGTGTTCTGTGTGATCTTGTGCTTGTTGGTAGTTTTGTGAAAGTGTATTTTGATAAGTGTTTGAGACTGTTTGTTTGATTGATATATTTCTGAGCGTTTGTTTTCTTGCTTTATTTTTTCATCTGATTTTTTTGTGTGTGTTTCTTGCTGAGTGCTAGTGTGATTTTTGGCTGTTCTTTTTCTCTTTGTGTGTGTTCTTGTCTGATTGGTTGTGCTTGTATTTGTGACAGATTTTTGGTGACTGCTAGTGAGTTTGTTTGGAAGTATGACTGAGAGAAAAAGAAAGCTCAATTTTACTGTGGGGGAAAAAAGAATTCTTGCCCGGGCCATTACCGACTATGGGCGTTTTCTCCACGGCCCGCAGAGTGCCACCACCACCCCGGCCAGGAGGAGGGAGATCTTGGATATGATCACAGAGCAGGTCAATTCATCGGGGGAGGGGGAGACACGGACCCGCTCTGGGATAGAAAAGAAAATAAATGACCTCCGGCGTGAGGTGAAAAAAAAACTGGCCGCAATAAATGCCCATGCCAGGGGCACAGGAGGGGGCCCACCATGCCGGGTTAGATTTTCAGAGACGGAGCGTGTGGTGGCCCTGACCTTTCACCGGCATGAAGTGGAGGGCCTGCCAGGCTTTGACACAAGTCCGGTCCCCGCGGTGCCAGGTAAGGTTTTTATTTCTCTCAGGTGTGTAGCATGTGTGGGGGAGGGGGTGAAAGGGAATATGTGGCAAGTGTGTGGATCCTCCAACCTGTGAATGTTTTGTGTCATCCACAGCTGTGCAGGAGGGTGCAGGGCCATCTGGACTGACCGCTCCAACCCCAGGACAGCAGCCTAATGAGGCCCCCCCAACAAGGCCAGAGTCCGCAGAGGAGGAACAAGAGGAGGGGGAGGATCATGCGGAGGACGATCATGAGGAGGAGCAGAATCATGAGGAGGAGGAGTCCATGGAAGGCACTGGCCCTTTGGTTTCTGCGGACTCTTCCCCTCTGGCTGCAAGAAGCCTGCCCTCCCTAAGGGTCAGCCCCCCCCCCCTCCTCCCCCAACATGGCTCCCCTCACAAGGGCCTCCCCTTCTCCCCGGCCACAACCATCAGCTGGAGCCAGGAGGTCATCCCAAAGCACCAGGGGGGCGCCCAATCTCATGCCCGCCTGTCTGAGAAGGAACCTGGCCACCCAGACCCGCCTTCTGAGACAGCTCTGCCAGACTATGGGGCGGGTGGATCAGAGCCTGTCCTCCATTAATGATAGCCTGGGTAACCTGGACTCCCACTCCCGGGCCTCCACAACCTGCCTAAATGACCTGCAAACTACAGCAGCAGGCGTTGGGCAGGATGTGAGGGCCCTTACCCAGGCTATCCAGGGCAACACGGCAACACTTGGTGCTGCCCTGGACAGAATAGCCGTGGCCTTGGAGGGCAGGCCGCCAGGTGGGCAGATCTCAGGGGCTGCTCCTCCTTCCCCGGCTTTTCCCCTCCCCCATGCGTCTCCCCTGAGGGTCCGGGGCCGTGGCCGGGGGCGCCCCAGGCGTGGCTCAGGCAGAGGGCAATAATTTTTTTTTCCCCCTTTTGTTTGTTTTGAAAGCTTTTTTATTTTTGTTCTCTGCTTTTTTTTGTTTTTTCTAAGCAATTTTTTTTTACTATGCATTTTTTGTTTCTATGCATTTTTGTTTGTTTGACTTTTTTGGCATATTTTGGGTTGTGAATGATGTTTGAATGTGGGGGTGACATTCCTGCTGGAAAAGGGGTGTCACCCTCAATTTTGGTGGAGAAGGGTTCCCCAGGACCAGGGAGAAGTGATTCCCAGGTCCGTGTGAATGGTGTATGAATGTACAGTGACATAATTGGAGCCTTGACGTGGCGTTACTGCTCACCAGTCTTGCATGGTGGACTGGTGCCAATCCAATTTGATGAGGATGTGGGGTGTGTGTGCTAGGGACCATAGTGGTGTGCATGCATGCATTCTCATTGTGCCATGATTAATGTGTGTGTTTAACGTGCAAAGATGCCCAATATGAGCTGCCTCCTGACTGCTCTTCCCTCAGAAGACGGGGTATCCTCGGTTAGGGGTTGATTTTCTGGTTGGGGGGTCAGATCATCACGTAGCTCAACCTGCAGGCCCTTCCTCACTGCGAGATTGTGTAGCATGCAACATGCAGCGATGATATGGCACACGAAGTTTGGGGAATACAACAGTGTACCCCCAGACTTATCCAGGCATCGGAAACGTGACTTCAGGAGGCCAAAGGTGCGCTCCACCACTGCACGGGTTTTGATGTGTGCTTCATTGTATCGTTCCTCTCCTGGGGTTTGGGGGTTCCGGATAGGAGTCATGAGATGGGGTCCCAGTGCATATGCAGAGTCACCTGTAAAGGAAAAGACAGGAGAATGTTAGTCATGCATGTGCCACTTCTGTTGTGCATCACGGGAGGGGATAGTCATGCCTGACTCCCATGTCACTCACCAACCAGCCAGGTGTTCCCATACACGTTCTGTTCGAATTCTGTTCGGATGTGGCTTTGATTGTAGATGTAGCTGTCATGGCTGGACCCTGGGTGTTTGGCACGGACGTGCCATATGAGGCCTTGGGCATCAACTATCACCTGTACGTTGATGGAGTGCCAATTCTTCCGATTGCGGTACATGTGCTCGGTCTCATGGGGGGGCTGGAGTGCCACATGTGTGCAATCTATGGCCCCGATGGTGCGTGGGAATCTGGCAATTCGGTAGAAATCTGCCATTGCCTTGATTCGAAGCTCCTCAGTGGTGGGTTTTGATGATTTGGTTGGCCAAGCGTGTGAGGATTGCAGGGACAACCTGGTGCACACATCTGCTCATGGAGGATTGTGACATCCCAGCCACCACTCCACTTGTACGCTGAAAAGAGCCACTGGCAAGGACATGGAGTGTTGCCAGGACCTTCACCAGTGGCTGCACTGCATGTGAGCGGTGTGTTGGGCTGGTGATGTCCTCCTGCAAGGTTGTGGTTAATTCCAGGATGGCATGAGGGGGGAATCTGAAGATGCGAAAGACCTCTGAATCATTCATGCCAAACAGGTGTATGCGGGTGCGGTATACCCTCTCCCGTGCCATCCTCCGTGCCCTCCTCCTTCTTTGGTCATCTATATTCACTAGTGCAGCTATGAGCGACGATGCCCCTAGCATGTTGGCAGTCAAATTGTAGTGCAACACGTGTGTGTGGTCTGCTCCTCAGTAACGGTGTTGCTTTATCTGACAATTAGACTTTTTTTCAAAAGTTAGATCAGCTTTTATGTGCTCTAACTTTAGACAGGACATTTTGCAGTTGCGCACATCGCGTAGCCTGCGCAGCAACTGCGTTTTTTTGTGGATCCCCGTAACTCCCTCATTAGCATATTTGACTAGCAAATCAATGGTGTGTCTAGCGCAGTTTTGCGCGAAGGGAAGCGAATGTCTAACTCAATTACGCCGGACCAAAAAACTTAGATTTCTGGCGTATATTGTTTTGTGAATCGCGTCCAACTATACGCACGCGCACATTTAGACTTACGCACGCGCAACAGCAGTTGCGCACGCGTAATCGCTCTGTGAATCTGGGCCATAATGTTTTTTTTGTTTTTTTTTGACACAGGAAATGATCCAGGATAATCGAAGGGAGGTTCTGTAACCCTCAGCCACCATTAAAAGTAAATTGCAAAACCCTAAATTCTCATTGGCTCCAATTTATTTGGCCAAACTGGCAAACTTTGCAGAAATCTTCTAATCTTCGATGACATTTTGGATAAATTAGTAACCACGCCCCAAGCTTGTCATGTGAGATATGGAAGGAGGCAAGAGAAAGCACAATCTGAGAACATCTGAATCTACGCATGCCTGGCACCCATGGCTGGTGGATTCATGGAAGTTGCCTCAAACTGTACCGCCTGAAGCAATCCGGGTAAACTAGTTGTGGGTGTGACTTAGGTGCCCTAGTGGGGACACTGCATAACTGCACCCAGTAATGCCTGGAACCCAGGCCTGGTGCCATGGCTCACTTCTTTACACCGATGACACTTTCAGACACACTCTCCATTAGAGGACTCCGCTTCCCAGGTGTGCAGCATTTAGATACTGGTATCCACCAATCCAGCTGATCATGTCACAACTTTCCCAGTGAATGATCCCACAGTTGCTGTAATGTCCCAGCTGTGTGTGTGTTGCTGTTTAGAGACACAGCTTAACATCAAGTATAACCGAATCCCAATGAAAGATGCGCTTGTTAATGAACTGATGCAGTCTTTACTGAGATATCATTCACAGGAATGTGTACAATAGCATGTGAAAATGTGTGATATGATTTGATTTGGTAAAACTGTAAAACAAACATAAAAAGACAAATGTAAGCATGGCTATTCAAGCAACATACATTCTACATGGCTAATACAAAGGATTGGGCCTAACATGTGCTTGCTTGCTACAGACTGAAACACACATTATACTAGCTGTGCCTAGCATCCCTCTATATAAGCTGAACTAGCAAACCCCTTTACTTACAGGCTTTGGTGTTCATCAGCTTTGCCAACCTGTAATAGCTTCTAAGAAGTCCTGAGGATGTGCTCACTTCTGTAGCTGGAGTTGAAAAGAAAGGATATGTGCATGCTCTATAGGAGTACAGGGAAAACCCGCCTCTAGGCTTCAAGAACATGGAGGGTCTTAAAGGAACAGACACTGCCGAGTGCCATGCATATAATATATACTGTGAAGGCAGCACCCTCCCCACCTGGCATACTTTTTGTTATGCCACTAACTTTTGGACAGAAGTAAAACTACTTCAGAAATTGGCCTAGCATACACCTTGGGAATGCCTTGTCTAACAATTCTAACTTCTACCCTTTCTAACTCTAGCATCACTACTAGGATCAGTTCCCACAATGAGTCCAATGGGCCATTCGTTCCTGTGGGCCTGAGTGTCTTTTAATAAGACAATGTCTCCAACTTGTAAGTTGGGCTTGTCATCTTGCCATTTCTTGCGTGGCTGGAGTGTCACCAGGAATTCCTGTCTCCACCTCTTCCAGAAAATGTCCGCAAGACTTTGAACTTGTCTCCATTGCTTGGTGTACAAGTCCTTGAGGTCAAAGTCTCCTGTGGGAGCTGTCATTGGTTCCATCTTCTGTGACAGCAGCATTGCGGGTGTCAAGACTGACGGCATCTCCGATCTGTAGACACTGGAACTAAAGGTCTGGCGTTCATAATGGCCACGACTTCAGCCATTAGTGTAGTCAAAAGCTTCATGAGTGAGGCGAGTAGACCCAACCTCAGGAGCATGGCGTCCAGAATACGACGAGCTACTCCAATCATCCTCTCCCAGGCTCCTCCCATATGAGATGCGTGTGGAGGATTAAAAGTCCAAGTGCATCCTTGATCTTGAAGATAGGAACTTGTTCGGAGTCTGTAGAAATGATCTTCCATTCCTTGCAGGCCCCAATAAAGTTTGTGCCGCGGTCTGAACGAAATCAATTTCGCTGTCCCTCTGATGGAGAAGAATCTTCTCAAGGCATTGATGAAACTTGAAGTGGATAAAGATTCAATCACTTCAATATGAACTGCTCTAGTACTCTGACAAGAGAACAAACAGCCCAACGTTTACTTTCGGCACTGCCTCCTCTGGTCTTGCGAGAAGAGATGTTCCATGGTCCAAAGACGTCTAGACCTACGTGAGTGAACGGAGGATCTGAAGCAAGTCTGTCTGCAGTAAGTTTTGACATCTTCTGAACTTCAAGTTTCCCCTCTAATCTTCTTTACAGGTAACACATTTGCTGATCACGCTGGAGACTAGTCTCTTACCTCCTATGATCCACAATCCTGCTGACCGTACTGCTCCTTCAGTGAAGTGTCGTCCTTGATGTGCCACTTGCTCGTGATAGTGTCTTACCAGAAGAAGAGCGATGTGATGATTCTTGGGTATGATGAAGGGATGTCTCTCTTGGATAGTCATATCTGCTGCCGACAAACGACCTCCTATTCTTAGTACTCCTTCTTCGTCGAGGATAGGGTTTAACTTCTTGAGCGAACTCTGTCGAGAAATCTCTTCCTTTTTCAGAAGGCTTGAATTTCTTCTTTAAAGACTTCCTGCTGTACGCATTTGATGATCACGACCTTGGCTTGTTCAAGATGGTCGCTGCTACGCTGATCAGTATTAGTAGCTCTGCAGGAGTGTCTGGCTAGACAGATAAGTTTTCCGATTGCACGTGTCAGCGACTTCCAATTGGAAAACCTCTCAAATCTAATGGGTGCCCAAACTGTATCTGGTAACTAAAGTCTTACAAACATATAACTTGAGTTCTTACCTCTTTATCTTGATCTGGTTCTATGAGCTGAAAAGTTCTACTACCTGGGGTAGTCTCTTTGATTCTGGCTTACCAAGAACGATGGACCTACAGAACCAGTTTGTTTTCTTCGAGTACAGCGGCTGACACCAATCTTGTCCCATGATCTGCTGGGTTCTTGTCGGTGTTGATGTGATGCCACTGATTCTGGACTTGTAGATTTTCTGATACGTGTCACTCTGTTGGTCACATATGTGTAAAATCTTTTTGAAGCATTGTGAATATATCCTAACACAATCTTGCTGTCCGTATAAAAGTTCACTGCAATGGATCTCAATGTCTAGTTCAGTCGTAATCATGTCTGCTATCTCTACGCTAAGACAGCAGCACAAAGTTCTAGACGTGGGACAGTTGTGAGCAGGTCTGGGAGCATAGTTTAGATTTTCCCATGATGAAACCCAACATGGCTTTGTCCCTCAGTGTCTATTACTCTAAGGTAAGTTACAGCTGCGATAGCTATAGTGGAAGCGTCAGAGAATATGCATAATTCTCTTCTCTTTGTAGCAGACAAAGAAACAGGTACGTATGGTCTTGGGATGTTGAGTTGTTCAAGCTCTAACAATGAGTCTTTCCATAACTTCCACTGCATTTGCTTCTCTTCAGGGGAGAGGTACGTCCCAGTCAATTTGTTCTTGCTCGGTAGTGATCTGTCTCAAAAGAGCTTTGCCTTGCATGATGATGGGTGCTAACGAATCCCAGGGGGTCATAAAGACTGTTGACTGTAGATAGAATACCTCTTTTCGTGAATGGTTTCTCTTCTCTGGAGACCCTGAAGGTGAAACTATCGTCTTTAGGTCCCAACTAAGCCCAAGACTTCTCTGCAAAGGTGGTGATTCTGTCCTAGATCTAAGTCTTTAAGATCTTTAGCACGGTCTTCCATTGGAAATGGTTCCATGACTCTGTTGCTGTTGGAAGCTACCTTGACCAATCTTATGTTGG